>JAIUZE010029003.1:0-11976 GCA_022085475.1 Heliosperma pusillum | reverse complement strand
ATCTAGTCAGCCCCGTTTTGACTGAGGACCCGTCGCGGGACTCGGGTCGGGGATTTGTCTTCAAGTAAGGTTATATTTAATTAATGAATTAGCCTTAGTAGATATGAGGCGATATGTTATTTGGTTATGATTTATATGCAATTAGTCACATGTTAGGAAATTGTTTCCGTGACTGTTTGATTATATGGTTGGTGTCGGGTTGACTAAGTACCCATAGAGAATTATGAGTATATGGCGTCTTGACCATTCTAATTCTAAATGAGTATCTTGGACCATGACATCGATAGGCCTTACTGTCTTTAACGAGCATACGGAGTTTACCGCTTGATAGCTTTTGTGTCCCTGGCTTGGGCCTTTTGATACCAAGTTGGGGGCATGGCATCCTAAGAGTTCCGCTTTGGGAAGGGAGCCAGCTTAAGTACTAGCCATCTCTGCTTAGGGGGTCGCCTAGCAGAGTTTCTCATGTACGGTTATGTAATGAGACAGGGAATGGGTTAGCTGTTGTAGCTAGGTCTGATCAGTCTAGGACTAGGATGTTTTCCTACCTTGTGGTATAGACTCGAGTTACAGAAGTCGACTATTGACGGTGCTAAGAACTTATGCCTGTTTGTAGAAGTATTGGTCTTTCATGTTTGTATGATTCTATGAGTTTTAGAAGGTGAGATGCAAGCCGGCTAAGATTGATAGAGTTTGGATTACCGATTGTTAACTGATTCACATGATTACGTGTTGATTAGGGTTTGAGTGTATCACGGCCATGTTTCTGAGAGGAACCTTTGAGCTAGCATACCAGCTTCCCTACCTCGAGTTATAGTTTATTATCGGTTTCACATGATAGCTTTCACATGCTAGGTTATTTGTTAGTTATCTGTTTCATAACATGAAAAGCATATCATATATGTTAAAGTTTTGTATTGTTCCATATACATTGCTTTTATGTTATTCATGTTTTATTAAACTCGACATTTCGTGGCTGGGAGAACTCGGAGTTACTCCCCACTGACTGTGGCTTCCGTGTTTATATTTAATGCGGTCGAACAGGTGGTGATGCATACTTTGGGTACATTGACGAGCTAGCGAGCGAAGTATTTACCTTGGACCTATATTAGGTTCTTAGATTGTATAGTATTTTACACTCTTTTATTTCCGTATTTATACGGGAGATATGTCTCCCGTCTTGTATAATTCCTATGTATAATATTAATTACCTTTTGTTATGAACCTTTTTATTTCAGACACCTTCATTATGTATTTAAATTACTTTTTTTTCTTTCCGCAAATTTGAGGGTGTCACACAATCATAGACGCCGAGTACCCCAAATTCGGTCGATAATTCACGAAAGAGGCGGAAAAGAGCACGAGCATCAAAACAAGCGGTACGCTACATGCAAATGACACCACCTCGCAAGTATACAACATTTGACGGCTGGGTCGATCAACGCAAAGCGTTCGCCTCCCAACAACGTCGTCATAGGCCCACTAACACATGCAATTAAGCAGTAAGAATACATCCCCGTTCCGACATTCCAGCCTTACGAACGTGGAGGTAGCCAAGGGAATGAGAGTACAAAGCACATAACAAAATAGTGCTTAAACCGTAACATTTGTATAAACTGACTCAAAGTGGGACATATCAAAAACCGTCACAAACCATGCAATACAAGCGAATGAAAAATCATATACTCAAAACATTAATATTATAAGTCACTACGTAAATTTATACGATAAACGAACCATGCGAACTATTATAAATTACAAGTTTAGAAAATTATAAGAACCAACTCAGCAGGGTGCTAGCCGGTCACGTGGACCGGCTGCCGGCCACCCGGCTGGTACCATTAGTCATATGAAAAACCAACATGAAATATCAGAGTGTCCCAGCCGGTCAGGTGGACCGGCTGCCGGCTACCCAGCTGGGACCAAAGGCATATGAGAAAAATCAAAGGAAAAGTATAGGTGTCTCAGCCGGTCGGCTGACCGGCTTCTGGTCGGCCGGCTGAGACCAATTTTGTGCCAAATTTCTACGTAACACATTTAATATACAGCCACTGCCCCAGCCGGTAGGCTGACCCGCTGCCGGTAGGCTGACTGGCTGCCGGTCGGCCGGCTGGGGTCCAAAGTGCACGAAATCAACAACATTCATCCATGTTCAACATTCAATCATCATCAACTATTATCATAATTCATCCATTCTCATATCAATACTCAACAAACAACATCCATCAACAACAACACAAGTCCTAAGCATACTAACCATAATCTAAATGCGATTACTAGCCTAGAAAACACATAAAACACGTAAATGATATCGAGTAACTCTTCACCGTTACCTTTTTGCGTCTTCACTCCGCGTCTTCACTCCGCGTCAAGGTCCTCTTCAATCAAGAAGTAGTCTTTGTCGGGATCTTGGAGGTCACCACCTACAAATAGTTAATAAAAGAAGAATATAATTCACCTAGAGAAAGACGGAAAGTTTGAAAAGCGAGAAAGAGGGTAATTTTATTATCAATACGGATAGAGGAAGATAAGAGGGGAAGAATAAGACAAACTTACGTGAATTTGAGCGAGAAATGAAAGAGTTATGACGATTATAAGACGGATAAAAAATGGAAGCAAGGTTTTCTTTGGGTTTTCATAGTGAGGAAGAAAGAGTTGGGTTGTGTGTGTGAATTAGGTTATGAGGGAGTATGAGGGAAGTAAGTGGAATAAAAGTCAAGAAAAGTCAAAGACGCCTTAAGACGGGATTCACTTGAAATCTTGCGTAAAATCCAAATACGAACTCGGAAATTCTAAATTCGACACGGGAAATTTAATTCTAAACTAAAGCTAAATTTCGCTGAAAAGTATCCGTAAAAATATTTTTACTATAAAAATAGGATACTTTTGCGGGTGTTACAATCACCCCACCTTTTAAAAAGTTTCGCCCTCGAAACTTGAGGGAAAGAAAGATAACTTACTCGAATAGACTCGGATATTTACTACGCATAGAAGCTTCCGTTTCCCAAGTCTCTTCTTCGACATTAGCACATCTCCACAAGATTTTCACTAAAGGAACCACCTTACTTCTCAATTTCTTATCCTTGCGATCTAGGATGCGGATCGGCTTCTCTTCAAAGGACAAATTCGGTTCAAGCTCGGGCATTTCCTTTTGAAACACATGGCTTGGATCACTAACATACTTTCTCAATTGAGAAACATGGAATACATTATGAACCTTAGCCAAATTCGGGGGCAAATCCAACTGATCGTGCCTGTCGCAAGCCCGATACAAAGATAAATTACCCAGACTAGGCTAATAACAAATTAATGTAATTAGGGAAGTAGGGGTCGATCCTCAGGGAGATGGTGTTTCCTATGGATTGTGATTCGTCTCACAATTGAGTTTTATCTAATGATTTTCTGGGTATTAGAATTTGTGATGTCTAAACTAACGAAAGGCATAAATAAAAACAAAATGAAAACAAACTAGAATGAAAACAATAAAGCAAACGATAAATTAACAATAATGAGAAGCATCTAGGGAAATAGGTTCGCACATGTAGATTGACATATTGATGAAATTGGATTTAGGATATGCAAATAATTCATTGAGCGTTCGTAAGAATGGTGTGTTCTCATGGATCAGATGGTCTAGCAGGCTTTTAGTGCGATTTACTAGGTCTTAATCCACTATGTCACGTTTTGTCTATTCAATTCCTGTATATCTACCTTGGAAAATAATTCCACACTAGTCAATGATTGTGATCAAGAATCGTCAACTATCGTTAAAGTCCAAATATGCATAGACACAATGTTTTAAAAACACAATTTCCTTTATCCAATTATCATCTTTTAATCAATCTAACATGGCTACCCTACACCCTAGAAAGGTGACTACTCACTCATGATTATGTTGATATTAGCAATGAAAGTTATGGTAAGCATATTTAGTTGATTTTGACAATAATTTAGACTCTCTATGTGGCGATAATAACGACGCTATATGACAATCTAAGAAATGAAACTATGATTATAACAACATGAAAATGAATCTAATTGATATGAATAGAAAATAACAATCAAATGGAAAACAATAAAGAACAATAAACAAAGGATAAATGAGGAATACCTAGGTGAGGATCAACGATGAAAGCAATAACAATAATAGAAATCCCTCGCATAGAAATACCGTACTTTGAATTACAACTCTTGAACCCAACAAAGTAGATACAAAGATTGAAATTCTTATTGAACTACACTAATGTTTTGATAGAAAATGGACAGAAATAAACTAGAAACAAAAGACAAAAGTAGAAGATAATCTAAACTAGAAAGACTAAAACTAAAGAGAAAACTAATAAGAAGATTGTATGAAATATAGGATTAGATTGTGTAAGATAGTGTATTTGTGTTGTGAGGCTAGAGCATCTATTTATAGTATTAGGGTTTCGTGGAGAAGAGGTCGGGCATTAAATACATAGGGCAAATTTAGGAAGAAGGAGCCGCAATGCTCGAGGAAACACACATACCCGATCGGGTACACACTTACCCGATCGGGTAAGTCGTCTTCTGGAAACTCTTGACTAACGCTTCATCTTCCTTTGCTTGACTTGACTTCCAACATCCCCCTTGACTTATACAATCGGGTTTGTTGCTTGGATATGATGTAAAGCGATGAATTCTCCCGTCTAATTGATTGGTCTTCCGACAACTACGAAACCGTCTTTGCTTCTTCCCTCTCTTAAGTTAGTGAACCTCCTTGAAATGCCTTACACATGGTCAAGCTTTCTTCTTTGAATCGTCGGGTTCTAGGCAAATGCTCGGGAATGTAGAAAAAGGGCGTAGAAACGTCACTTTCCCTACAAAACAAGTTAGAACACAGGAATTCGCCTAGAAGACGATATTAGCTCATAAAATGGCTTAACAAAGCACAAATGACATACAAAACCGAGCTAAAGTGGGGGTTAAAATCATACAAATATTCACTTATCAAACTCCCCCAAGCTAAACCTTTGCTTGTCCTCAAGCAAACATAACAAACAATACCAGGACAAGGTTGCAAGCATTGGCTACTATACCATCAAGAAACAAATCTCAACATAAAGCTTTGAAAACATAATGAATCATAACCCAAAAGCAACGTGGGCAAGAATGATACATAAACATGGCTGAGATTTACATAACGGCGTAGCACAAAGAATTTCACTACAGAATTTCGGCTCTTGCATGATCTTTTGACAAATGGACTCTCACGGTACACTCGAACACTCAATGTATGTAAAAAGGTGATTTCTTTATGTGTAAATGTTTGAGACACTCACCTATCTACGACTTATGAAAATGTGTCCGCAGTCTAATATGGTAAACAATTCAAAACACAAGTCAAAGATCATAATGCACATAGAAAAGAAGCCGAAAAATGAGAAGAAGGCTTTGGGAAATGGGTGAAAGGTGGACAAACAGTTATGGTCATGTGAAGGTTATAGTGAGCTAGCAACTGACCAATGATAAATGAATACTCAATCCAAACTTTCGGTCAACTTCCCAGAAGACAAAAAAACGATGAAGCCAGAAGTAACAATTTGGCTTATTCCACACGAAACACAAGAGTAAACTCCTTCTGAATATTGACTTGACATTTCTTAGGAGATACTCACAACTTCTTCTTTTATTTCTTTTTCGATGTTCTCTTTTTTTTCATTTCAATTTTTTTCTTTTTTTCTTTCTCTTTTTTCTTTCTCTGAACACAACTTCGCTTCTTGAACTTTTTCGTTTTCCCAATTCACTTTGACAGATAAGAACAAATCTTCTCAAAAGAGCACCCACACACCATAGTCTAGCTACTAGCTCAAAAGGTAGGCAGTTTTTATCTGTAGCTATTATTTTTGTGAAGCATTTGTATGAAGGGGCTAATTTTTGAGGGGCATAATAAAGTGAAAAAAAAGGCTTCAAATCTTAGTGAATCATGAATGCAATGCTTATAGAAATAAAATGAGAACCATACTTATGCGTTTTGACATGACACACATCACAAGGAGAACTACACACACTTAGATGAGACTGGGTATGGATGTACCAGTCTAAGGAGGTTCTACCTTACAATATATGTAGTTTGCCAAACGTCAAGATCAAGCGTACTCATCTATAGATTCATTCCATGCCTACTGTGTACAAGATTTCCCCATGTATGCAAAATTCAATGAATATTGAATCATTATCTTTTCAAAGCTCTAAGGTTGGGAAATGTAACATGATAGCATAGTAAACAAGCAAGCAAAGCATGAAAAGCATTCAATTGTGTTCAAAATTTAAAAATCTTCTCTCTAAAATCTTCTCTTTCTTATTCAAAATTTGAAAAATAAAACTAAAATGCAAAATAGGAAAATGCAATCCCTCCCCCAAGCTAAACATCACATTGTCCTCAATGTGAGCACAAAAACCAAATATGCAATGAGATGCTTAATGGGAAGAAAGGAAAAATGAAAGAAGAATGAAGTGTACTAGCCAGTGCAGACTCCCCCAAGCTAGCCTTTTGGACTTGACAAGGAAGGTCGTCAAAGATTCTTCAAAAACTCTTTCATCTGCAAAGAAATCTAACAAAACAACGTAAAAGGGAAAAACAAAAATAAAAATGCAAAGAGGAAAAACACGGGTTGCCTCCCGAGAAGCGCTTGTTTAACGTCTTGCTCGACGAATTTTTCCATGAAATCATTGGGTTGGGGATGGACGCTCCGTATAGACAATATCTAAACATCCGATGATAGAATTGCTATAGTAGAGTTTCAGTCTGTGTCCATTAACTTTGAAAGCATGAACAACGGTGGCCAATTCCAAATCATGAGTAGGATAGTTCACTTCATGAACTCTCAACTGTCTCGAAGCATAAGCCACCACTTTCCTACTTTGCATAAGAACACAACCCAAACCCATCTTGGAAGCATCACAATAGACATCAAAGTCTACACCATCTTCAGGCAAAGTCAACACCGGAGCGGTAGTTAACCTATTCTTTAACTCTTGAAACTCGGCTTCACAAGCTTCATTCCATAGGAACTTGGTTTCCTTCTTCAACAACTGGGTCATCGGTCTAGCAAGCTTAGAGAAATCCTTGACAAATCTACGGTAATAACCAGCTAAACCAAGAAAACTTCGAATTTCTCTAATATCGGTCGGACTCTTCTTATCAACAACGGCCTCAATTTTTGAAGGATCCACCATTACACCCTCTTTAGAAATCACATGGCCAAGAAAGGACACCTTAGGTAATCAAAATTCACACTTGGAGAATTTAGCAAACCACTTTGACGACGAAGAACACTCAAAATAGTCCTTAGATGAATAGCATGCTCTTCTTCGGACTTGGAGAAAATTAGAATATCGTCAATGAACACCACCACACACTTGTCTAGGTACTCACTAAAAGTGCGGTTCATTTGATCCATAATAATAGCGGGAGCATTCGTCAATCCAAATGGCATCACCTTGAACTCATAATGACCATACCTTGTACTAAAAGCGGTCTTCGGAATATCAACATCACGAACGGGAATTTGGTGATAACCGGATCTCAAATCAATTTTGGAAAAAGTAAAAGCACCCTTTAGTTGATCAAACAAATCCTCAATCCTTGGTAAAGGATACCTGTTCTTGATTGTAATCCGATTCAATTCACGATAATCAATACAAAGCCTCATAGAACCATCTTTCTTCTTTACAAAAAGAACGGGAGCACCCAAGGCGAGGCACTTGGTCGAATAAAACCCTTCTCAATCATATCATCTAGCTGCTTCCTTAATTCCTTCAACTCGGTCGGAGCCATACGGTAAGGAGCTTTGGCTATTGGTCCAGAACCAGGTACAAGATCAATAGAGAACTCAAGATCACGCTCGGGAGGAATCCCGGGCAAATCTTCAAGGAATACATCAACAAATTCTCGGACAATAGGCACATCTTCAATACTTGGCAAAGAGGTAGTTGAAGAAGTCACAAAACACAAGTATACTTGGTGACCTTTTCTAACCATACTTACCAATTTCATAGCGAAAATCAAAGACACGCCTTTTTGGGGATGAGATCCCTTATAGGTTATTCTAACTCCTAAAGGACTCTTTAAATAAATCTTTTGATCACGACACTCGAACCTAGCATGGTACAGTGCTAACCAATCGCTACCTAGTATTATATCGAACTCTCCTAGAGGGAACTTAAGGAGATTAGCGGGAAAGATAGAACCCGCAATAGATATTGGGACATTAGGATATAGAGTAGAACAAGAGATAATATATCCGGATGGTAAGGATATGGGAGTATTCTCACTAGATGTAGGCTCGATAGATAATTTATTAGCATAAGTCGAAGACACAAAAGACATTGAAGCACCGGTATCAAATAGAATAAGACACGGTTGCTCTAAGATTGAGAACATACCCGTAATGATCTCTGGATGAGCGTCAGCTTCGGCACAGCTCATGACAAAGATAGAACCCTTAGGTTTAGCAGGAGGAGGGGGCAACTTTCGATCGGGGCAATCCTCATAACGGTGACCACCCTTTTGACAAAAGTAGCAAATGTAAGGTCGGTTGGAACAAGACACACAGGGATGGTATGGAAGTCTACACCGGTTGCATACGCGACCTTGAGCTTGAGTTTGGGGAGCATAAGGCCTATGAGCCACATTAGAAGTAGCTCGAGGTATGAAAGGAGCGGGAGTTCTTGTATTTGCATTGTAAGGAGGATTAAATCTCCTCTTGTTAGCATAAGAGCTAGAGGAAGATGGATTAAACGGTCTCTTCCCAAAGGCATTAGGCCTAGGAGTGAAAGAAGGAGAAGGATTATTCATCAAAGCTTCATCTCTAATAGCCTTCATGGAATTCTCGGCCCACAAGGCATCATCATAAAGATCCCCAAAGGAAGTAGTAATCCTTCTCACTTTACTTTGAAGAACGGCGCTCAGCTTGTTGCGATAATAGAAGGCTCGGTCCTCGTCATCTCGGATAAGCCTCGGAGCAAAATGAGCAAGCGTGTTGAACTCCGTAGTAAAATCTTGCGCAGACAAGTTACCTTGCTTAAAGTCAATAAACTCCTTGAGCCTTTGTTGCTTAAGCTCTTTAGGATAGAATCTACCTTCCACTAGAGCTTTGAAACAAGCCCAATTGAAATCATCATCGAGAGTAGCGGTGGCACTAGTGATAGCCCACCAATTATCAGCGTCCCTTACAAGGAAGTGCTTTGCGATCCTCACCTTGTTCTCTTCACGAACTTGGTATAGATCAAACTGCTTCTCCATCTCTCAGAACCAATCTGATAGCTACGTAGGGTCCGGCTCTCCACCATATGGTATAATTTTACTCCTAGCTATTTGTCCAGCTACCCAAGCGTAGCCACCTTGATGGTTATCTTCCCTTCGAGGGGGAACCTGGTTGGCTTGAGTTAAAGCCGCATCTTGTTGGTTTTTCAACACTTGAGTGAGAGCTTCCAACATAACATTCTCAACTAGTCGTGGTCTAACCATCTTCATAAGAAACAAAAACAAATTAAGTTATTCCTATCAATTAGCATAAACAAATAGACTATCAAGTAAAGTCCTTAACTTCTACCCATCTCTCTCATTTATTATTTCAAGGTCAAGTAGTTTAAGTTTAGGGTTCACGTGTGTGCGTCAGGAGCGATAAAGCTCTGATACCAACTGTGACAACCCTCGCGAATGCGGAAAATAAAAACATACAAGCATGTGAATTAATTAGCGAATATACGGTATTTTAAAAACTTTTATACATGCAAGTAGAAGTATACAAGGAGTGTCAAATATTACAAACTAAAGTACGGAATACAACAAAGAGACGAAGTCTCTCAAAATGTTATAAATGTCAAAGTGTTTAGCAAACTAGCTAAAATCGTCTAGAGGTGTTTCAATCCAGGGACAACACCCGCTAGCTCACACCCGAACCCAAAATATCAAGCAAAAAGCCATCCATGCAAGCAACCTGTTCATCCATGAAAAACTAGAACGCCACAATCAGTGGGGAGTAACTCCGGGTTCTCCCAGCCATATCACATTAAACGTACATAGAAGGAAATACAAAAGTAGAAGCATGCATATATAGATATACATGTGAAATACGATAAGGATAGATAGGCAATTCAATATATATAATGATAAGAACATATGAAGTACAAATCCGAATCCATCATATTATACAAAGACTCGAGGAAGACACTCTTAGACAACCGAATACGCTCACTAGGGCGTGCATCTCACCGTTAGCGGTATAAGTTTGATAAGATTGAGACTCGACAACCAAACCATGCCAAGTCATGCAATGATCACAATTAATCCATCATATTATCATCCATTCAGATATACCATATATTGACGACCTTCAAACATCCAATACATTGACGACCTCTCTCACGGTAGATGAAACGCACTAGCACCGTGTACATGGCAAGAATGATGAAAATCGCATCCACGAGATAAACATTTCCCTGAACGCATACACGATAAACATTTCGTATATGTGGGCTAATTTCCTCCTGGTAGCAGGACGATATAAATATATATCCGGTCCTAGTCTAAACCTGGCCAGACTCTTGGAATAAACGTGTTCCGATTCGACATGCGATAAACGTTTCGCATCCAAGACTCGGTCAATCATAGACGCCGAGTACCCCCAATTCGGTCGATAATTCACGAAAGAGGCGGAAAAGAGCACGAGCATCAAAACAAGCGGTACGCTACATGCAAATGACACCACCTCGCAAGTATACAACATTTGACGGCCGGGTCGATCAACGCAAAGCATTCGCCTCCCAACAACGTCGTCATATGCCCACTAACACATGCAATTAAGCAGTAAGGATACATCCCCGTTCCGACATTCCAGCCTTACGAACGTGGAGGTAGCCAAGGGAATGAGAGAACAAAGCACATAACAAAATAGTGCTTAAACCGTAACATTTGTATAAACCGACTCAAAGTGGGACATATCAAAAACTGTCACAAAACATGCGATACAAGCGAATGAAAAATCATATACTCAAAACATTAATATTATAAGTCACTACGTAAATTTATACGATAAACGAACCATGCGAACTATTATAAATTACAAGTTTAGAAAATTATAAGAACCAACTCAGCAGGGTGCCAGCCGGTCACGTGGACCGGCTGCCGGCCACCCGGCTGGTACCATTAGTCATATGAAAAACCAACATGAAATATCAGAGTGTCCCAGCCGGTCAGGTGGACCGGCTGCCGGCTACCCGGCTGGGACCAAAGGCATATGAGAAAAATCAAAGGAAAAGTATAGGTGTCTCAGCCGGTCGGCTGACCGGCTTATGGTCAGCCGGCTGAGACCAATTTTGTGCCAACTTTCTACGTAACACATTTAATATACAGCCACTGCCCCAGCCGGTAGGCTGACCGGCTGCCGGTTGGCCGGCTGGGGTCCAAAGTGCACGAAATCAACAACATTCATCCATGTTCAACATTCAATCATCATCAACTATTATCATAATTCATCCATTCTTATATCAATACTCAACAAACAACATCCATCAACAACAACACAAGTCCTAAGCATACTAACCATAATCTAAATACGATTACTAGCCTAGAAAACACATAAAACACGTAAATGATATCGAGTAACCCTTCACCGTTACCTTTTTGCGTCTTTACTCCGCGTCAAGGTCCTCTTCAATCAAGAAGTAGTCTTTGTCGGGATCTTGGAGGTCACCACCTACAAATAGTTAATAAAAGATGAATATAATTCACCTAGAGAAAGACGGAAAGTTTGAAAAGCGAGAAAGACGGTAATTTTATTATCAATTCGGATAGAGGAAGATAAGAGGGGAAGAATCAGACAAACTTACGTGAATTTGAGCGAGAAATGAAAGAGTTATGACGATTATAAGACGGATCAAAAATGGAAGCAAGGTTTTCTTTGGGTTTTCTTAGTGAGGAAGAAAGAGTTGGGTTGTGTGTGTGAATTAGGT
>JAIUZE010029001.1:0-15537 GCA_022085475.1 Heliosperma pusillum | reverse complement strand
AGTAACCCTTCACCGTTACCTTTACGCGTCTTTAAACGGTTACTAAGCTTTCCTAGTCTCCACCTACAAACAATTAGATAATAAAAGAGGCATATCATCCATCTTGAGAAAGACGGATAATTTAAAAAGCGAGAAAGACGGTAATTTTATTACCAATACGGATAGAGGAAGCTAAGAGGGGAAAAATAAGACGAACTTACGTGAATTCCGTCAAAGAACGAATGCGGTATGATGATTATAAGATCGGATCAAAGAGGGTTTTAGGTTTTGGTGGTTTGATGAGGAAGAAAGAGATGTTGAGTTGTGAGGGAAAAATAGGTTATGAGGGAGTATAAGTAAAGGGTGAGTCGGAAAAGTCAACGAAAGTCAAAGGCGGCTTAAAAGTCAAGAAAAGTCAAAGACGAATCCAAAGTCACGAAAAGTCAAAGACGACTCAAAAGTCAAGAAAAGTCAAAGACGACTCAAAAGTCAAGAAAAGTCAAAGACGACTCAAAAGTCAAAAAAAGTCAAAGACGACTCAAAAGTCAAGAAAAGTCAAAGACGACTCAAAAGTCAAGAAAAGTCAAAGACGACTCAAAAGTCAAGAAAAGTCAAAGACGACTCAAAAGTCAAGAAAAGTCAAAGACGCCTTAAAACGGGTTTCACATGGAATCTTGCGGAAATTCCAAATACGAACTCGGAAATTCTAAATTCGACTCGAAACATAAAAAGCTAATTTAAAACTTAAGTTCGCTGAAAAGATTTCGTACAATATTTCTACTAGAAAAATAGGGTACATTTCCGGGTGTTACAATAAGGGGCGAAACACTCGCGTTCCTTGAAAGTGAGAACGAACCTCTCCTTTTATAGGGAAAAATCCGAAGAGTTTTGGAATAACTCAAACACGGAAAGAAATCTAGAAAATATTCCTGAAAAAGGCAAAACGAACTAGGGAAGAGGCGCAGCACCTGCTGCGTCATTTTCTAACAGTTTCCTACTTTGAAAGAAAGATTTCCGCGTTTCTTTTATGGAATAGCGGTAAATATCCAATTCTTTCTAAATAAAATACAGATATATTTTCCCAAAAAAGATAATTTTTGAAATATTAAAATATCCAAAATATTCTCGAGCGTTCAGACTCGGTTTTAAAAGACGGTTTATAAAAAATTAAGCGGTTTTTTACCCTGACTCCAAATAAACTCTAATGACTGTCAAAACGATCGTATCGGCACGTAGATGACGACCAAGGGGTAGACATAAGTATTTGAGCTATCACTTGACGATAAACTTATGAACTGTCATAATTTAATTCCCATACCAAACATGCGGCCCAATCATCACTGGGTGGTTGGCGTAAGGTGTAGAACCGAGGTATCTACAGAGCCCCCACTTTGACTGAGGCTTGGACAAGGCAAAAGTCAAAGTATAGCCATTAGATCAATCGAATATTAAAACCTGACGACTATGGCGACGCGAAGCGGTTCAAGGGGTTTGAACCAATGACCTGTCGTCGGGAAAATTTTAAGCCCTGTCGACCATCGGGGAGGGTCGTTTAAAGTCCACTAGACTACGTACGAAAGCTCAAAAGCCATAAGAAGGAGTCATACCTGAGCATCTTTTTATTTGGACTAAGGTGCGATGTGAGGCTTGCCAGCCGTCTGAAAATGGCGCGTAACAAGGCTTGCTAGCCGCTGGGGATAAAATGCGTAATAAGGCTCGCCAGCCGCTGGGGATAAGGTGTGTAACGCGGCTCGCCAACCGTTGAAAAAGGCGCGTAGTGAGGCTTGTTAGCCGTTGAAAGGGCGCGTGATGAAGCTTGCCAGCCGTTTTGGGCGGAACCTCCCAGTCTTATATATATATATATATTCCCTTGTTTGATTATATTTGATGGCCTGAGTGTCATTTTTGTGCATTTTCTGTTCCTGCATGTTAGCTTAAAAACAGGTTTGGTAGCTGACAATTTATGCCGTCATGCTGCCAAAATTTACATAGAGTTTCACATAAATACACAAAGAATTCACCTATTGCATACAAATGGCCTAAACTGACGCAAAACGAAAATAGGTTTATAAAAAGCGGTTTTGTAAAAAAAATGCATAAGTATTTGAAAATGTATAAGTGTGAAAGACTTGGGAAGAAAGAGGAGTGAAATGATTCCTCTGAATAAGTGTGCTAATTTGGCGGCCATGTCGATTTGTGTCTTGAAAAGGGAACCCGACAAAGATTAGGAAATCCAAAACCTTGGTAATTCGGCGTTTTTACCAAATCTACATCCTATAGAAAAAGAAAATTATAGACGAATATGAATTAGGTAGGAGCAAAAGCTGGAAATTCTGAGAAGAAATGGAGCTAGCCTTGATAATAGAAAGGCTAGCGTTTTTACCAAATCTACATCCTTTGCCTTGATAATAGAAAGGCTAGCCGCGAGCTTCCATATTTGGGGAGTCTTATCATTTTGCAGGTAATAATCTTTCTTTCTTTTTTTTTTCTTTTTTTTTTCTTTTTTTTTTCTTTTTTTTTTGACATTCTTGCTTGCTCCAGATATGGTTGATGGATCGCCTGCGATTAATCGAGCCCCCAGTTAATGTGCCAGGATATAGTGCACGATCCATTGCCATAAGGACTAGCCTCTATATGGTGGACTTCACCCGGGTTCCCAACTATTGGGAGAATAAGCTGAAAGGTGAAGATGACCCACTTATCCGATGAACTGTGCCATAGTGGCATCTCAGGACAGTTAGTGGCCCATCATTCTGCGCCCCAACTCGGTCACTTCGCATTCTGGTTTGGAGGATTTGGTATGCATATTTTCGGAGCGACTGGTGAGGCAAGTTAGCCTTAAACAAAGGTTCCCAAAAACTTGATACTGTTCCCCATACTGCTTTGGCTCATACAAGAGATTCTTGTAGAGAATGGGCCACTAGATGGGTGCAAAGGAATATGGGATTCATACCCGTTCATGTTGGCTCCCTATGGGTATCTCACGCATACTTGCGATGGAGGAAGGCTAGTAGTCCTGAAGAGCGCGAGAAGATGAGGAAACAGGAGCCTGTAGATTGTAAGATCTATGAGACTGGTAAAGAGAAGTCAAAATATCTGACTGAAGGGGAGGAAGAAGCCGGATTCCTAGTCAAGCATCCAGCGAAGAGATCGAGGACTAATTGTTGAAGTAGGTGTCCTCCACAATAGTGCGCCACATAATAAATCTCATTAAGGAAAATAATTGGGACATTTATTGACTATATATATATGATTAGTCAGTTGATTAACGTAAATCAATAACGGTTGGCTGATTAGAGTTTGACGTTATAGTCGTATGACGGCGATGATCAACTGATCCCTTTCGGTAACACCGATAAGATGAAACCCAAATAGTAGAACTAATTATTTGTATATGATACATTTAATTAGCACATTACATATATTTGATATGTACGTTTAGTTATGAGAGTTAATTGTTAGATATTGAGTTTGGAATTCAAATTCAAATATGTTTATTATTCAATTATACGATAATTGACTAATTAATTTATATCTTATTTTAATATGATTAAATAAGATCTAGTTTAGTAATTAATCGTTAATTTACTAAATTAGTTGAGGTTATATATATATTTTAAGGTAGAGGTAATTAGTTAATTATATTTACAAGAAGTTGTAAAATAAATTAACTAAGCATTGTGAGACCCATTATATATTGATATAATGGTAAAATATCACTTAAAATGTTAAGTACATATTGTTTGTTTATTGGTGTCATATAATTGTTATATGATCAAATTAACAGTTAATTATACCAGATAATTAAGCATATGATTAATAAGTATTTGTGGGACAAATATCAAAAATCAAAATGGACCATAATAAGCCACATGTGGCCGATCATGGCATGTGAAGAAAGGAGTGATTTTGTTGTTTTCTATTTTACACAATACTCCATTTCATTGTGACATAACCCTCATGCTTTAATCATTGTCACATTACCTACACTCAACCTATTTGCATGAGAATAAATTAACAAAATAAGAGGCCACATGGGGCTTGGTAGAGCCAGCCAAAGTTGCTATAAAATGGAGAATAGTTTTTCATTTTTGCACTACTTGATTTTGTATTTTGATTCTCACAACTCTCTAAAATCTCATCCTCTCACTAAACTCTCATAATACTAATATTTACTAAGTATTACTAGTGTAGTAATATATTCTAATATTAGCAGTTTTCTATCTTTACTTATTATCTAGTTAATAATGAGTTTAGATTTTTGAGTACCATCTTGGGTGCAACTTGGAAGAGATCTTCTAGTTTCAAGATTGGGTTTTGGAGGATCATTCTAAGCTTGGTAGAAATTCATTTAAGACAATAATTTGTTATTGCTCTTATTCTCATGAACAATTTAAGGAAATTTCTACTTCACTTTATAATGTCTTTATATTTGCATGCATGTTACATAGATAATTAAACACTAAATTAAAAAATTACTTTGGTAACTAATTAGAAGAGTCTAATTAGGGTCTATGAACTTTCAATAATCCTGCTGCAAGGGTGGTGATAGATAGACACGGTAGTGCTAGACCTCGAGAAAGACCTTTCGTGATTAGATCTGAGGTAACGCAAGAGCGCCCGGTTCGTGGTCAAGACAAGAAGTATGAGAAAGGTGACAAAGGCAAGGGAAAGATGAAAGAATAGCCTTAGTCAGTTTTATTATTTAGTATTATTATTTGTTGTAATAAATAGTCAATTAAAGAGTCATTTGATCTTTGCAGGAGATCAAGGTGGCAGGCGTCAAGCCCCCGACTTACCCCGAGGTGTTGGAGGGTAAGCCTCTAACTTTGGCTATCTTCATTATTTTCATTGCATAGGAATGCATTTGATTTGAGCCTTATTTTAATATAGGTGGCACCGTCTCAGTACGTAGCGTTGTGGAGGGTAGTCAACTGGCTGCGGGCTACGGCCATTGAGGCTCTCTAAGGTGGCCGGGATCGACATGTATGAACCTCTCTTTCCTTTTTATTGTATCTTCATGTATTTTTAAATGAAGTGATTGAAATTAGGCACTTCTTCACAAAAGAGGCCTGGCTCGTCCATTGAGAAAGTTGGAGGTCAGGGACGATGAGATCGCCGCTCTCGAAGTGACCGTAGCCATGCTGGGTGGCGATGAGGATTAGTTGTCCTTTGTTTTGCCGTTGACTTGTACATTTTGACTTGTTTTTGTATATTTTGATTTTGTCTCGGGCAAAAGCCCCTAGCTTTGGATTTTTGGATTGTATTTGATGGCTTGAGTGCCTTTGTTGTTGGGTGTTCTTCCAGTTCCTGCAGGTTAGTCTAGAAAACAGGTTTAGTAGAGAACAATTTCTGCCGTCATGCTGCCGAAGTTCACATAGAATCACATAATAGAAATCACATATTTTACATGTAGCATATTGGTAGCCTAAAAAAGAAAATGTATAATTGTTTGAAATGATCAGACATGTGTAAGTGTTTGAAATGACCAGACATGTGTAAGTATTTGAAATGACCAGACATGTGTGAGAGTTTGAAATAACCAGACATGTGTAAGTGTTTGAAATAACCAGAGGAGCGAAATGATTTCCCTAAAAAGATGAAAGAAAATGAATAAGCGTGCTCATCTGGCGGCCATGTCGACTTCTGTGTCGAAAAGCAAACCCGACAAGAATTTGCAACAGGAGTCTCAATCCAAGTCACACAGGGAACACATGATCAAATCCAGTCAGCCAAAGAGAGGACAAACAACCCTACAACAAACAATCCAATTCATGATACTACAACCATGGTTCAATACCAACTTCAAAGCCAGTCCATGCCCAAGCCAAGTCCAAACCTCAGCCCACAACCAACCTCAACTTACCTCAAGAGCTATGTCAATGCATTATACAAGTCATACCCTAATCACACAAACCAGATAAAGAGCAAAACAAGCAACAACCAACCCATCTGCCAGAAAGAAGCCAGACTGTACCAGTTGCCTTGGACAGAATCCAAGGGTGACTATCATGCCTAAGAAACTTAAACCAAGGATCACGCTTGATCCTAGGGAGGGTCTGCTAACTTTTTGTCCAGGGAACCTTCCTCAGAAAACGCCAGGAACACCATTTAATTCAAGCCACAAATCAAACAAGACCAGTTTTAACCTATCCTAGAGTAGTTTAGCTGTCACTATCAAGACTTCCTCTTTTGGCCAAGCAAGCTCGAGGGACTGCCTGGTGAATCTTTTGGATCAAACTTACTTCAGTTTGGCTCAAGAAACCAAGACTCAAGTCCGCTCTTCTACTAAAATAAAACAACAAGGAAGGCAACAAGGAAGATTGTACTTTGTCAAACTACTTTCTGTTTCTTTACTTTATTACTTTATGTCTGAACAATGTAGCTGTTTTTATGTCTTCTTTTGTAAGTCAATTGTGACCCTAGATGTCATGGACGAGTAGGATGTATCTTCATTGCCTATATAAGGCTTATTCCTAATGAATGAAAGACAGATTTGAAGTAAACACAAAACTGAAACCATTGTTTATGTTGATATCTCTTGGCTGTGTGCTTGAGAAAGCTTCCATTGCTGTGTTCTTGGAAGTGAGCTTAGACCCTTAGCTGAGTGCTGGGATCAAGGTTCAACCCTCACCCATTGGCTTTGTGCTTTGGTTAAGATTCTATCTCCTTCTTTCAGCATCCAGTCCAAACAAAAACAGAGCAATTTCCAAGTGTCTAACCTTAGTTCAATTTGTAATTGTTTTAGCTTGTTTTCTGAATAGTTTCATTGCAATTGGTGATCAGAGCTTTGGTTTGTGAGTTCATTTACCTAACTACATTAAAAAAACACAAAATCAACCATGAGTGAAGAGGGAATTACAGGTCTTGAAAACACAGTTTAAGGTCTTGTCAGAACTGTGATGTAAGTCTCCAAGTCTGTCAATGAACTTCTTGAGGGCCAACAAAACAATGACACAAGAGGAGGGAGAGGTCGAGGAAGAGGAGCACCTTTCCCACATGGAGGAAGGAGGAGACAACCTGTAGATCAATTTGAAATGTCAGACTCAGATGGCTCAGACCAAAGTCTTCTCAAACACCAAGACAAAGACATAAAAGTAGAAATCCCTGACTTTCTAGGTAGCATGAACCCTGATGATTTCCTAGATTGGTTGAGGTCTGTAGAAAGAGTCTTTGAGTTTAAAGGATACACTGATAGAAAGGCTTTTAAGGTTGCTATGATGAAACTAAAAGATTATGCCTCACTGTGGTATGAAAATATGAAAACCTTGAGCGTGAGAGAAGGAAAAGAACCTGTTAAGTCATGGCTCAAACTGAAAAAGAAAATGAGGGCTAAGTTTGTCTCTAGGGACTACACTCAGGACATGTTCATTAAGCTTACTCACCTAAAACAAGACCAAAGACCTGTAGAATCTTATCTAAGGGACTTTGAACAACTCACACTGCAATGTGAGGTTGTTGAGAAATCTGAGCAAAAGATAGCAAGGTTCTTAGAAGGTTTGGATGAGAGGATAGCTAGTAAAGTCAGGCTACAAAACATATACTCCTTTGAGGAGGCTGTCAACTTATCTTTAAGGGTAGAAAAGTTGGGAAAGGGAAAAGCCAGTGCTTCTAAGACACCTGCTAGGACCCTTACCTTCAAACCCTTTGTAGGAGTCAGGATAGGAGAACCTGTGGTTCCTATTAAGACCCTTTTCAACCCTGATAAAGGCAAGGCTGTTGATGCAGGCTAAAGAAAAACCACGCCCCTCAAAAAGTGTTTTCAATGCCAAGGATATGGACATTTTGCTAGAGAATGTCCATCTAAGAGAGCTCTGAGCCCCCTAGAAGTAATTCATTGGGGAGAGGATGAGGTGTTGGTCTGTGATGATGAAATGAAAGAGCCTGAGATAGAGGCTAGTGAGGAGTTGATAGAGCCTGATGCTGGGTTAAGTTTGGTAACATGGAGGGTAATGCATACTCAACCCCAGCCTTTGGAAGAGGACCAGAGACACCAGATCTTTAGGACCAGATGTACTATCAAGGGTAGAGTGTGTAACCTCATTATTGATGGGGGAAGATGCACTAATGTGGCCTCCAAAACACTGATAGACAAACTAGCTCTACCCACCAAGGACCACCCCCTACCTTACAAACTCAGATGGTTAAACAAAGGGGCTGAGATCAAGGTGGATAAGCAATGTGTTGTACCTTTCTCAATTGGTAAAGGGTATGTGGATGAAAGTCTTTGTGATGTTCTGCCTATGGATGCCTGTCACCTCTTGCTTGGGAGGCCATGGGAGTTTGATAGGGATGCCATTCACTATGGGAGGGACAACACTTACACTTTTAAGTATGGGAAGAAGAAAATCACCCTGACACCTTTACCACCTGCCTTAAAGATCAACCCAACCCCCATGAGTGAGGCCTCCAAGGAAGTCATGTTGATAAGTGAATGAGAAATAGTACAAGAGCTAAGTGAGTTACAACCTGTGTACATACTACTTGCCAAGGAGACTGGGATAAGCATGGTTGATATCCCTGAGGAGGTCAAGTCTATCCTAGAAAGTTATGGTGATGTCTTTCCTACTGAGTTCCCTAGTGGACTGCCCCCACTCAGGGGAATAGAACACCACATTGATCTAGTACCTGGAGCTATCTTACCCAACAAGCCAGCTTACAGGAGAGATCCTAAGGCTACATAGGAGCTCCAACTTCAAGTAGGTGAGCTGCTAAACAAGGGCTATGTAAGGGAGTCCCTCAGCCCTTGTGTTGTACCAGCCTTGCTTGTACCACAGAAGGATGGGACTTGGCGTATGTGCATTGACAGTAGGGCCATCAACAACATTACCATTAAGTATAGGTTCCCCATACCTAGACTTAATGATATTCTGGATGAGTTGAGTGGGGCTCAAGTGTTCACAAAAATTGATCTAAGGCAGGGCTACCACCAAGTAAGGATAAGAGCAGGAGATGAGTGGAAAACAGCTTTCAAAACTAAACATGGGCTCTATGAATGGTTGGTAATGCCTTTTGGGTTGTCTAATGCCCCTAGTACCTTCATGAGATTGATGACAGAAGTCCTAAGGTCATACTTGGGCAAATGTGTGGTGGTTTACTTTGATGACATTCTTGGTTATAGCTCAACTAAGGGAGAACATATGCAGCATCTAAGATCATTGTTTGAAGTTCTAAGGGAGAACAAACTGTATGGAAAATTGGAAAAGTGCACTTTCATGCAGCCTGAGGTTTACTTCCTTGGATTCATCATCTCTAAAGAAGGGGTAGCAGTTGACCCTGAGAAGGTTAAGGCAATCAAGGAATACCCACTCCCTCAAACTGTGACTGATGTTAGAAGTTTCCATGGTCTAGCATCCTTCAGAGAAGGTTCATATAGGGGTTTTGCTCCATCATGGCCCCTATTACTGAAAGCATGAAGAAGGGAGAGTTCAAGTGGAGTGATAAGGCTGAGAAGTCCTTCAACCTGATCAAAGACCTATTGTGCAAATCTCCAATATTGGTTCTACCAGATTTCAACAACCTCTTTGAGGTAGAGTGTGATGCCAGTGGCCTTGGCATAGGAGCTGTACTTACACAAGAGAAGAAGCCTGTTGCTTACTTCAGTAAAAAGTTAAATGGGGCTAAGCTTAACTATTCCACATATGACAAGGAGTTCTATGCCATTGTGAGAGCATTGAACCATTGGTGACACTACTTAAAACCTAAGCCATTTGTGCTACATTCTGATCATGAGGCCCTCAAGTACATCAATGGGCAGCATAAACTCAACCCCAGACATGCCAAATGGGTAGAGTTCTTGCAGTCCTTCTCATTCTCCAGCAAATATATAGAGGGCAAGAACAATATTGTAGCTGATGCACTGTCTAGAAGATCTGTGATGTTAACCTTCATTGAACAAAGGGTGTTGGGATTTGAATTCATGAAAGAACTCTATTAGGAAGATCCAGACTTCAAGCATGAATGGGAGGTGCATCAGGGAGGACAAGTTAAGAAAGGGAACAAATACACAGCACATGAAGGCTATCTATTCTATGAAAACAAACTATGTGTGCCTAAGGGACCTTATAGAGGATTACTGGTCAAAGAAGTTCACTCCAATGGCCTTGCTGGTCACTTTGGAGTGCAGAAGACCTATGACATACTACAGGATGAGTTCTATTGGCCCAAGATGCTCAGTGATGTGCAAGATGCTCTCAAGAGGTGCAGGTCTTGTCAACTAGCCAAAGCACACTTTCAGGCTGGACCCTACACACCACTGCCAGTACCAAACAAACCATGGGAGGATCTCAGCATGGATTTTATTGTGGCACTACCAAGAACACAAAGGGGAAAGGATTCAATCATGGTGGTTGTAGATAGGTTTAGCAAAATGGCTCATTTCATTGCTTGTAAGAAGACTGAAGATGCTTTGGGGGTGGCTGAGCTATACTTCAAGGAGGTTGTTAAGTTCCATGGTGTACCTAGAAGCATTGTCTCAGATAGAGACACCAAGTTCATGAGCCACTTCTGGAGAACATTGTGGAGGCTATTGAAGACCAGGCTACTGTTTAGCACTTCTCACCATCCTCAGACTGATGGGAAGACAGAAGTCACTAACAGGACATTGGGAAAGATCTTAAGAAGCATTGTTTCTAAATCCTTGAAGGATTAGGATCTCAGGCTGGCACAAGCTGAGTTTGCTTTCAACAGAGCCCCCTCCACCAGCACAGGTAAAAGTCCTTTTGAAACAGTTTATGGTACTAACCCTCTCATGCCCACAGACCTGGCTCCAGTTATAGGAAACAAGACAAACTATGATACAAAGAAGAGAGTTGAGCAGATGTTACAGATCCATGAACAGGTTAAAAAGCAGATTGAGAAAACTAATGAGCTGTACAAGGCAAGAGCCAAAGGACCTAAGAAAACTAAGGAGTTCAAAGCTGGGGACCTTGTCTGGCTGCACTTGAGGAAAGAAAGGTTTCCAGACAAGAGGAAGAACAAACTCATGCCAAGAGCTGATGGACCATTTGAAATATTGGAAAGGCTGGGACCTAATGCCTACAAAGTAGACCTACCAGGAAGCTATGGTGTCCATGGCACTTTCAATGTAGAGGATCTGAGTCCCTACCATGGAGAGTCAGATGATGATGAAGTTGAAGATTTGAGGGCAAATCCTTTTGAAGAAAGGGAGGTTGCAACAGGAGTTTCAATCCAAGTCACATAGGGAACACATGATCAAATCCGGTCAGCCAAAGAGAGGACAAACAACCCTACAACAAACAATCCAATTCATGATACTACAACCATGGTTCAATACCAACTTCAAAGCCAGTCCATGCCCAAGCCAAGTCCAAACCTCAGCCCACAACCAACCTCAACTTACCTCAAGAGCTATGTCAATGCCTTATACAAGTCAAATCCTAATCACACAAAGCAGAACAAGAGCAAAACAAGCAACAACCAACCCATCTGCCAGAAAGAAGCCAGACTGTACCAGTTGCCTTGGACAGAGTCCAAGGGTGACTATCATGCCTAAGAAACTTAAACCAAGGATTAGGCTTGATCCTAGGGAGGGTCTGCTAACTTTTTGTCCAGGGAACCTTCCTCATAAAACGTCAGGAACACCATTTAATTCAAGCCACAAATCAAACAAGACCAGTTTTAACCTATCCTAGAGTAGTTTAGCTGTCACTATCAAGACTTCCTCTTTTGGCCAAGCAAGCTCGAGGGACTGCCTGGTGAATCTTTTGGATCAAACTTACTTCAGTTTGGCTCAAGAAACCAAGCCTCAAGTCCACTATTCTACTGAAATAAAACAACAAGCAAGGCAACAAGGAAGATTGTACTTTGTCAAACTACTTTCTGTTTCTTTACTTTATTACTTTATGTCTGAACAATGTAGCTGTTTTTATGTCTTCTTTTGTAAGTCAATTGTGACCCTAGATGTCATGGACAAGTAGGATGTATCTTCATTGCCTATATTAGGCTTATTCCTAATGAATGAAAGACAGATTTGAAGTAAACACAAAACTGAAACCATTGTTTCTGTTGATATCTCTTGGCTGTGTGCTTGAGAAAGCTTCCATTGCTGTGTTCTTGGAAGTGAGCTTAGACCCTTAGCTGAGTGCTGGGATCAAGGTTCAACCCTCAACCATTGGTTTTGTGCTTTGGTTAAGGTTCTATCTCCTTCTTTCAGCATCCAGTCCAAACAAAAACATAGCAATTTCCAAGTGTCTAACCTTAGTTCAATTTGTAATTGTTTTAGCTTGTTTTCTGAATAGTTTTATTGCAGAATTAGTAAAGCCAAGATGAAGTTATTTAAGAAACTGATGCGTTTTTCCTTTTTTATTCTTATCGAATTTCAAATTTAACCGTAGATGTCCTTCTATTTACATTTAAAATAATGACGGGTAGAATCCTGTAAAGGATTGCCTACGTATTCATAAAAAATGAAATCAAACCCTGTGCGTAGTTTGAAAAAATGTAAAAGAATAATCGTTTGAAGCGAGAGCTTGTAATGAACTTAGAGCATAACGACATTAATTTTAACTGGCCAAGGGTCGGATTTATTTCTTGTCGCATGAACGACATGTGAGTTTACGCAAGGCGCGTTTTTTTGTTTTTTGCCTGAGAATTTGAATGAGTGTTGCCCTCTTTACAGTAACAAGCTCGGCGAATTACGCAAAACTAATACTATAGAAACAAAATGCTTTTGTGACCGTATAAACTTAGTCTACGTACATCCATCGATTTCTTAGATGCTAAAGAAGGGTGAAGAAAATGGAATGGAGTGGAAGGTTGTAATGGTATTAGAAGACACTGGAGATCTGTGTATCCCTCTCACTCACTTAAATGAATGAATAGGATCGTCCCAAAGGGCATGGAGACATGGTAATTGCGAATAGATTCGTCTGAATTATGACTATTTGATGGATTTTGTTTTGTTTGAAGTTTTTTTACAGGAGAGTTTTTTTTTTTGACATTTTGAATTTGCATCGATTGAGTGGATTTTTTTTGTCTTGTCTCGTGAGTTTTTGAAAATATTTGAGACTTTTGATTTGAAGTTGTTGAACTGTTTTTGATTTGAAGTCGTTTGACTATTTTTTATTTGAAGTCATTAGACTGTTTTTTATTTGAAGCCGTTGGACTATTATTGATTTGAAGTTGTGGACTGTTTTTGATTTGAAGTCGTTTGACTGTTATTGATTTGAAGTCGTTTGACTGTTTTTGATTTGAAGTCGTTGGACGGTTTTTTATTTGAAGTCGTTTGACTATTTTTGATTTGAAGTCGTTGGACTATTTTTTTTTTGATAGTTTTAGCCACGATTGCACTGAAAATTTGATTTGACCCTCGGGTGAGCTAGTTTTCTAGCACCCATGGTAAGGGTATTAAATTGTTTAGCATAGTATTCAATTTGTCTTTATCTGTTGGTCATATAAGATTTAAGAATTGACGAATCGGGTAGAAAAAATGGAGTCTCCAAACCTAGAGGTCTAGCAATTGACGTCAACCATATCGCGGTACATACTCATGTTAGCATCAAGAGCTTTCACTACTCGAGGAAATGGACTACGAACCGACCTTACTCATGTTTGGCGCGCACTTGTCCAAAGACCCTGGGTTTGATTGCTTGGTATGACAACTCACCTTTTAAGCCAAAACAATTTTAAATGCACTCACCATATTGTCATAATGCCTGTTTAAATGTGTATAACCCTTACATTATCACCATTTTGTAAATAAAACCATGACGAATTTTTCAAAATCAAAATCTTTTTTAAAAACTATAAAGCATTTTCAAAGGTGGCCTAAAGTAGCGCAAAATGAGTCGAAACTGTGACAACCCTCGCGAATGCGGAAATAATAAAACATACAAGCATGTGAATTATATTGCGGAAATAGGTAGTTTTTAAAAAACTTTTATACATGCAAGTTAAATAAAACGAGGAGTGTCAAAATATTACAACTAAGTGCGGAAAATAACAAAGAGACGGAGTCTCTCAAAATGTTAACAAAGAACAAGTGTTTAGCAAATAAGCTAAAATCGTCTAGAGGTTAATCTTCCAGGGACAACGCCCGCTAGCTCACACCCGAACCCCAAAATATCATATCCAAAAATCATCCATGCAAGCAACCTGTTCATCCATGAAAAACATGAATGCCACAGTCAGTGGGGAGTAACTCCGGGTTCTCCCAGCCATATCACCTTTAACGTACATATAAGAAAATACAAAAGTAAAGCATGCATATATATATACATGTGAGTTGCAATAAGAATAGAAAGGCAATTCTATAGATAATGATAAGATCATATGGAAATCAAATCCGTAACCATCATGTTATTCAAAGACTCGGGGAAAACCCTCTTAGGCAACCGAATACGCTCACTAGGGCTTGCATCTCACCGTTAGCGGTATAAGTTTGATAAGATTGAGACTCGACAGACAACCCAAGTCAAGTCATGCAATGATCACAACAAATCCAACATATTATCATCCATTCACGAACCAAGACATTGACGGTGCCCAATCATGCAATGACCATGAATAATATCATGAAATCACGCATTAAAAGACGACGACACGACGACATCTCTCACGGTAAATAAAACGCACTAGCATCGTGTACATGGCAAGTATGATTAAAAGGCATCCACGGGATAAAACATTTCCCTGAAAGCATACACGATAAAACATTTCGCGTATGTAGACTAATTTCCTCCTGGTAGCACGACGATAATAAATATCCGGTCCTAGTCTAAACCTGGCCAGGATCTCGGAATAAACGTGTTACGATTCGACATGCGATAAACTTTCGCATCCAAGGACTCGGTCTTACAATATATGATGCGGTACCCCAAATTCGGTAGATCAATTAACGAAAGAGGCTGAAAACGAGCTCAAGCCTCATAACATGCGGTACGCTACATGCAAATAACACCACCTCGCAAGTACACAACATTTGACGGCCGGGTCGAACAACGCATAGCGTTCAACTCCCAACAACGTCGTCGTATGCCCACTACACATGCAATTAAGCAGTAGGATACATCTCCGTTCCGACATTCCAGCCTTACGAACGGGAAGGTAGCCAAGGGAATGAGAGTACAAAGCACAAGACAAAATAGTGCTCAAACCGTAACATTTGTATAAACCGACTCAAAGTGGGAACATACCAACAACCGTCACAAAACATGTGAATATGGCATTATATAAATGTAAATATGATAAACATGAATCAATACATGATACATAAGCATTAGAACAAGTTTATGAAGCATAATGAATAAGAAACATAGTTACCTCTCCAAAACAACAAGTTTGGAAACTAACTAAAACAAGGGTTCACTTCAAACGGTCATAACTAGAGTTCTAGATATGGGAATGCAGAAATTCCAAGTCGAGGTGATAGCTTATCCTCTTACGGTTCCAACGAATGGTCACAAGCCCAAACCAAGCAAGTAACGAAGGAGATATGATCATTTTACGAAAAAGGGTCAGTGCAGTGAAACTGCACAAGTCACGACCGTGACTTGTATTTCACGACCGTGAGATGTGTTACCAAATCACCCGTGAGCC
>JAIUZE010028999.1:0-18255 GCA_022085475.1 Heliosperma pusillum | reverse complement strand
GGGTCGATCAACGCATAGCGTTCAACTCCCAACAACGTCGTCGTATGCCCACTAACACATGCATTTAAGCAGTAGGATACCTCTCCGTTCCGACATTCCAGCCTTACGAAAGGGAAGGTAGCCAAGGAAATGAGAGTACAAAGCACAAGACAAAATAGTGCTCAAACCGTAACATTTGTAAAAACCGACTCAAAGTGGGACATAGCAAAACCCGTCACAAAACATGTGATACAAGTGAGTGAAAAGACATACATCCAAAACAATAATATTATAAGTCGCTGCGTAAAATTATACGATAAACGAACGATTAGAAATATTATAAATGGAAACCGTAAACAACAATCACAAACAACATCTAGCAGGTGCCAGCCGGTCAGGCTGGCCGGCTGCCGGTCCATCGGCTCAGCTCAATACTCCTGTGAAAATCAACTTGAAAATGCAGTGTGTCCCAGCCGGTCAGGCTGACCGGCTGCCGGTTCACCGGCCGGGACCAAAGGGTCATTTGAAAAACAAAGGAAGAAAGGGGGTGTCTCAGCCGGTGGTCTGACCGGCTGCCGGTCGACCGGCTGAGCCCAACTTCATATTTCAAAATCACGTAAAAATGCCAAAATATACAGCAGGTGCCCCAGCCGGTGGTCTGACCGGCTGCCGGTCGACCGGCTGGGGTCTCATGTGCTCGAAAATGCTTTGTTTCATCCATGTTCAACATTCATCAATTATCGATTATCATTCTAACTCATCAATTCACATATGAATACTCAATAAACAACATCCATCAACAAATATACAAGTCATAAGTTTACTAACCAAAATCTAAACACGGTTTCTATCCTAGAAATCACATAAAACACGTAAATGATATCGAGTAACTCTTCACCGTTACCTTTAAGCGTCTTTACTACAAATAGACCATAAAAGATGAATAAAATTCATCTTGAGAAAGACGGAAAGTTTGAAAAGCGAGAAAGACGGTAATTTTATTATCAATACGGATAGAGGAAGGTAAGGGGAGAAGAATGAGACGAACTTACGTGAATTCTAGCTAGTAACGAATGAGCTAGGATGATTCAAAGATCGGAAAGTGGATGGAGGCAAGGGTTTGGTTGCTTAAGGAAGAAGTAAGTTTGGTTCGTGTTTGTGTTGAATGAAAATTAGGTTAAGGGAGTTAGAGTATGAGTAAGGAAAAAGTCAAGGAAAGTCAAACTCGCCTTAAGACGGGATTCTCATGGAATCTCGCAGAAATTCCAAATACGAACTCGGAAATTCTAAATTCGACTCGGAACATAAAATTCTAAATTAAAACTTAAAATTACTGAAAAGTATTCGTAAAATATTTTCATTAGAAAAAATAGGGTACATTTCCGGGTGTTACATTGAGCCATGACCAAGTCCTGCATTGGCTTCTCCTCAGCTGTCACCTCCTCTAACACCATACTGTCATCAACCTCATACTCAACCAGTCCCTCCTTCTCCCACTCTTCTGTAAGTTTCTTAAACTCAATATTAGACATTTCTAATATCATAAAACTAATAGTTTACTCTTAAACTATATAGATCTTATGCATGCATAACTAAAATACAAATAAGGAAGAAGAAACTTGTTCCTTACATTGATTTATAAGGATTTTGGGCACAAAATAGAACTCCTTCCTACTCTTGTTCTTGAGCTAATAATATTAGGGATGAATCTCCAAGTCCTTAGTATAAGAACTCTCCTTTTGTTGCACCAAGACAATACCCAAAACTCTACTATATTATTACTACCTTAGTAATTTTATTAGAGATTTATGAACTCAAGTCTTAGAAAAACTTCTCAAGTTGTTTCTAGTGTGAGACTAGGAAAAATTAGAGAGATAAGCAAGCATTTTATTATAAGATCAAGTGGTGAATTAATAAGAGAAAAACTTCTCTTTTTCCTTCACTTGGAGCCGGCACACACCCCTTGGGGAAGGGTGTTGCCTTTCCCTTTTGTTCTTCACAAGAAACTAGCTAGGTATAGGTTTAGGCTAGTGAATGATTATGTCTAATTCTTAATTAGAACAACACTCAAAGCCTAATCACCCTACTACCCACCCTACAACCGGTTTCTTATGTGTAAAATGGAGTCCATTTTATTTTTGTGATTTTGTCATTTGTCACACATGTGACATGTGACATGCAACATGTAATTAAGCTTATAAATGTACATTAAACTAATTTTAATGTTATTTCATAACAAATAAAATAGACTTAACATTTTAAGTCACATTTTATAATTACATGTAAATAAAATGGGTCATCTCATATTTGGTTAATATAATCTACAACAGTTTGTAATTATAATCGACCAATTTCACTTATCTCAAATGTTTCATAAACATAATGTATTCTTAGTAATATAACAATTAAATTACTAAAATGAATCTTATTTAATCATATTACAATAAGATATATTTCTCACTTACAATTTAAACTTGGTTCAATTTAAGGGATTAATTAATCTACATCACTATGCAATTAATTAACGTTCATGATTAGGGGATTGTCCTTTAGGTGTGACCTCAAGGAATCAACTGATCACCACCGTCATACGACAGTAACGTCAAACTCAATAGAGCCAATCGTTACCGATTTATGTTGACCAGTTGACTATAATATTCATCATCCCTTTTGTACTCTTATTATTGAGATTTAATTATGTGATCGCACTATTGTTGAGGACTCTTACTCCAACAATCTCCCACTTGTCCGAGACAAGTGTGCGTCACCAATTCTCTTGTCCTATTACATATCTCCCACTCAATGCAAGGTGTCTTGCAGGTCGTACTTGCATTTGATTGTATCAAGAGTGGTTTCCTCAATCTGGAGAGTAACTGTCTGACCGGAATTATCTACCATAGATACCTTCCGAGCGTGGCCACGCATTTTCAGCTTACTCCTCCTAGAGTGGCCTTGAGATTTAAAACGATCCTGACAAGGGGTGGACAATTTCTATCGCACTATTCCCTTTGCATAGCCATAATTCATCATGACCCAAAAGATGCTCATTTGACCCCAGTTACGAAAGTCGTAGAGCATAAATCAAAGTCACTCTGAAACTGTGCCACCTTAGGCGAACTGTCTTTAGTCAAAGAATTGACTCAAAAAGAATACTAGTAGCTCTTTCCACGACCAAGCTAGATGAGTTTCCAGAACTCAATAAGCGGTCACTTCCCGACAGAGTGTCTCATACAGTCTGCCTATGTGATCGATTGGTCATCCCTATGACCCTATGACACTTGAACTTGCCATCAATCGCACCACAATCTAGTTACTTCGAGATGTCACCTCATATAAGTGACTATGGGCCAATGCAATGTTAATAAAGTCCAATTTAATGGGGTTCAAAATTGTCTATACAACCCATTTGGATATAACAAAACACAAAACGAGTTTTAGAAACTCAAACGATAAATGTGATTATCATATATGAACAATCAACACAATGTTATTGCTTCATATCATATAATCTAAAGATTATTTCGTCCATGACAATTCATGACGATCTTATTTAAATGCAATAAAGGCTTTGGTAGTGAATATACCATATATTCATTTATTCCAACCTTGTGAATTGCTTTTTCCTTTCATCCAACGTTGTTCTTAATAACATGAATTCATCTACTTACATGTCTAGATCTCTATCTAGTCTTGGGATCTTTATCTTGAAAGATGCTCTCACTCGTTATCATGATAACTGATAGGTATTTAGGTGTAAGGATCTACCATTAGACCCTTGTATGCCACCTTATCCTCATCATAATGTACTAGGTCTCTATTTGTAGAATTTATAATGATTGACTCTTCAATCACCCTTTTAGTTATTCGCTTCTTGTATAACAAAAATACGCCTAGGATTTCGATAAATCCTTATAAGTTTGGAAATTTGGGTTTGTGTAACTTTTACCACATATCAAATTTTCTCTACCAAACACAAAAATGAATCCCTAGTTCTCCTTGAGAACTCTATGGATGTTCTTGTAGGCTATCCAATGACACGCATGTGGATTGATTTGTTATTAGCTTGTCATGCTCCCAGCATACAATTCATTTAGGTATGTGTATGTAATGGCATACATGATTTCTCTCATGTGATCAACAACTTTTAGGTTCAGTGGATGACTATGACCCTTTCATAGTGATCCTACTTTTATCAATATAAATAACCTACTTTACTTGTTGAAATAGATAAAGGGTCTTATCTATATAAGACACTTTTTTAAATGTCAAGCTAAAATCTTCTATTCCACAATAGATTTTGATTTTAGTATACATGTTGCCCTCTTTCATCCAATCATTAAAATCCAACGATTTCTTTTAAAAAAAGGTAATGTGAATACGTCACCTACAATGAGTGATATGTCATTCAGGTGGAAAACAATTTCTCCCACTGAACTTCATGTCTTTACATGATAACTTTAACTCTCACTTAACTTCATGTCTATACATGACTTTCACTCCCACTGAATTTCATGTCTATACATGACTTTTCGAAAATTCGAGTGAAAAACTTCTTATATCTCATAAAAGAAAAAGATCATCATAACCTCTAGGTAGATACATACCATAGGCTTGTGTCATGTACACATCCTATTCCAAATCTCTATTTGGACATGTGGTTTTGTTGTGTATCTTGTACATACCTATTATGAGGTATTTCACTGATGATTTTGGATCTAAGCATAGTTACGCATTAACTTAGCTTTTGTAGACATCTACATGTCTATCCATGCAATTATAATTGGACACTTCCAATTAAAACATCTTCATGTTTATAGAATGATTTTTGGACAACTCCAAATACATCATTCCTTTGCATCGATTCCATTTATTTTCATAAGTCTCTAATGTTAGAAAATTGAATTATAAAATTTCTAGGTGCTTCCACTTACATAGATCATAATCTTATTATATCAATAACATTTTCTTTTGGTCTTGTCACTACTCTAAGGATTCACCTAAGAACGCTTTCTTTTGGTCTCCTCACTAGTCTTGAGTCTAACCTAAGAACACTTTCTTTTGGTTTCCTCAACAACTTACAAGTTCCTAACTAGTTTTTCGTTGTGGCTTATTTTCTCCCACTCTATCTTTAGAAAAATACAACTATTTTCTTCAAAGATAGCCTTATGAGCCACAAAAAAATTTGTTCTCATACTTTTGAATGAGGTATAAGTTATCACAACTAGACCTTTAATGATCTATTAAAGACTTCATTGTAAAGACATTAAATCTTAGCTTCGAGAGAGACTAGTTCTATAAGCTAAAGAGGTGTACTCATATTTATGTCAATTACAATCTTTATAAGTGATGTAGCCAATTGGTTTTGCAGACTCCCTACTTTGAGTTCAATAACTCAATTTCGACTTAGCAATTGATCTTTCAAGGTGAGAATCGAATTCTTAGCCTTTTATTATAATGATCCAATCATCATAATACTTATATGATCAATTTGAGTCGATATAATTTATGTTATTAGTGCAAGAAGAGTATAATGACAAGTTTTAGAATGAAAAGGTTTCCATAAACCGAGTGACTTGGGTTGAAAACCAAGTCACTAATATCCAATTACAACCAAATGTTAATAAAAGGAAATAAACAAATTTCCATTGTCAAACATGGAAATAAAGAGTTTCTAAAACAATGTCACAAAATACAACCCAATAAAGAAAACAACACAAAATAAGTCCAAGCTTCCTAATGTCTTCATTCATGGGTGGCTACCTTAGCTTACCTTGAAGAGCCTCTTTAGGCTTGCTTGTCCTTGCCCTTGTCCTTGCTTGGGTACCCTAATTACAATTAAAAAGGGTAAGAATCACAACTTGTATCTATATACCAAAGTTGAGATCATAACATAAAAGATAGGGATGAAAATTTACCAACGGAAACAATTTTTCCGGCTTTGATATCTCCTAGATACTTGGGGCAATTCCTCTTCCAATGCCCTACGCCATTACAATAATGGCACTTGTCCTCGGTTGAGGCACCTTTCTTAGGCTTGGGTGAGCTATTCTCAATAGCTTTTCCCTTGCCTTTGTAGGTGGAGGGCTTCTTCCCTTTGCTTGCACTCTTTTTGAACTTCCCCTTGCTCTTGTTATTGATGTGAAGTACATCCTTGGTGGTGTTAATATTTAGCCCCATGTCCCTCTCCGCTTTCACAACCATTTTGTGCAATTCGTGGAGAAAGGTTTGCATATTTTGCATATTGTAGTTTACCCTAAACGGCACATATGCCTTGATGTTTCCCAAGGAGTGTAGTACACGGTCAATTACGAGTTGTTCGGGAATGTCAACCCCTTGCACTTTAAGTGTCTCGACATGCTCAATCAATTTGAGTACATGAGGGCTAACCTTTTGGCCCTCTTTCAGATTCATGTCGAAAAAAGCGGAAGCCGTCTCATATTGAATGATTCTAGGAGCTTGTGAAAACATGGTCACAAGCTTGGCATAGATCTCATAGGCCGTGCTCATCTTTATGGCACTCCTTTGGAGATCGGCCTCCATAAAGAAGATCAAAACATTTTTGATCGCGGCGGCTTCCTTTTGGTAAGCCTCATAGGCTCGCCTTGCGATGTCGGTTGACCTTTCATTAGGTGTTTCGGGAGAGGCTTCGGTAAGGTAACGAAGCTTGTCGTCACCTTCCGCGGCCCAGTAGAGTTGCGCATTCCAATCGGCAAAATTTGCGCCATTCTTTTCTAACTTGCATCGATCCATGAAGGACCGAAGCCATGAGACATTCGTGATAGTTGGAGCATTGGTGGTGGATGAACTAGCCATTGCGATTGTACAAAGTTAACTACAAATTTTATACATAAAGGAAATGTCAACATTTATCATTTTAAATACTTGTAAACATTTTAAACAAGTTTTAACATTTAAATAGTTACCTCTACCCAACTATTATAAATGAGTCCGAGATCCAAATTCATGTAAACTTGGGCACGGTAAGCGGATTCATCCCTTATTAACATAATTCGGTGGATTAACTCTTTAATCAATTCTACGTTAGAACTCTCGGTCGATAATATTACTTTAATATTTAGCTTAAGCCCGGAACACATGCGGCTACGGTCGCGCTCCATCCAAATTTCGAAATAATAACATTTATTACCCCACTTACCCAACGTAACAAGTTTAGCACCCCGGTGAGCCGAGCCTACTTCCTTGCGAAATTGTGATTCATGGGTTCTACTATTTGGTAAGGCTTGAGCTCAATTTTTAATATGAGAGGTCATGTCAATTTATTATCTATCTATTTTAAGTGAACTAAATCGATGAATTTACGATAATTTTGATTGACACGGTCGAATACTCGATAAAATATGCATGTCATGTTATGGCGATTTGGCAATGCATGCAAACATATTAAATAAAATGGCAAGCATAAAATAAAAACTCCTAGTATGGCCTTTCCTAGAATAGAAAATCATATATTCTATTACAAATTCGGAAACCAACTCCTTTGGTCCCTTGAACTTCTTAAGCACGCCTCCCAAGGTCACCGTCTCTCTCTCGGAACTCCTTTCCGAATAGCACCGTCTTTGGGAAACTCCGTAATAATATAATTACAAAATATATAAAATAGAATTACAATAATTTCCTATTATACATTTGTATAAATAAAATAATACAATAAAAGTGATACGAGATCACATTAAATTACAATCGAATCAATATTTTGTTACATTTCGGGCAATATTGATAAAAACTAAGGCCATACTAAGATAAAATTACATAATTCCAAATTACATAAACCAAAATACGACATTCATAAATTGTAAATATGACATTCATAAATAAAAATGCAGCATTATAATATGTATAAAACATGCTCATTTTAAATGCCAAATTGTCCTATTTAACGGTTTATATCGAATATAACCCGATTTTACGGAAATGCGTGATAATAACACTTTAAAATCACCAAATAATACTTAAATCATATTTAAGTCCAAGTTAATTATCCCAACTGATTTAGGCCTCAAACATTAGTCATCACTCAATTTTTGACAATAATTCAACTTGTTGTTATTTAAATGCTCATAATTAGACCTTTAAAAATCATATTTTAATAAAATAAATCCAAAATTAATTACAATAATTTCAAAATTTGAATTTTAAATTCTTGAACATTCTAGAACATTTCCATGACACTCATAATGTCAAAAATCATGGTTAAAAATTTTGAATTGATTTTGAGAAAAATTGGTTGCGCTTTATCGGTTTTATCAAATAAAATACATAAAGCATGCAAAAATTAATCATATTAAGTTTTAAACTTTAGATCTGAAATGTGGGACATTTATGCAACCAGGAACAATTTTCTCTTGACATGAAATTTAATTTATCTATATTTGCTAAATAAGTCACCTTTTATGCCATATTTGCATTAAAATTTCATAAATCATGCTAGACAAATCACATTAGTCTCTAATTTTCCAGTCTAACAGAAAAACATGCATGTGACAACATACTAAAATTTCATAATAAGATTCAAAGTGAACGTATTTTTAACCATTTGACCTTTATTTATTCCATTGTATCATATAAAAATCATAAATCATACGAAATAAGTCCACTTCACACGTCATTTTACATACAGTAAGTAAAATATTTTTGTGATATTGTGTAAAAAGTTCATAAGATAAGTCTAACTATTTTTAGCATTTTAAACATCATTTTACTCATTAAAATGTAATAAAAATACTAAAAATCATATTTGAGCACTATAAATTTCCATAAATCATAAAAGTGACCTAAAATCATATTAGGAGCAGAATATATTGACATGAAAATAACTTTGTGATTTTATCTTATAAAACACAAATTACTAGTATTCTTTAAGTTACAATAACTCGAAAAAACTAAAAATCGATTATGCATGCAACAACCAAGGCTCTTGATACCGCTTGTAAGTTTCTTAAACTCAATATTAGACATTTCTAATATCATAAAACTAATAGTTTACTCTTAAACTATATAGATCTTATGCATGCATAACTAAAATACAAATAAGGAAGAAGAAATTTGTTCCTTTCATTGATTTATAAGGATTTTGGGCACAAGATAGGACTCCTTCCTACTCTTGTTCTTGAGCTAATAATATTAGGGATGAATCTCCAAGTCCTTAGTATAAGAACTCTCCTTTTGTTGCACCAAGACAATACCCAAAACTCTACTATATTATTACTATAAGTAATATAATAGAAGCCCTTAATTATATATATATATATATATATATATATATATATATATATATATATATATATATATATATAGAGTCAGGTTCAGGTAAGTCCAGTTTTTTTGGTGAGTCCCTAAGTCCCAATCTAGGCCATTAGATCTAACAAATGAATGGTCAAGATTAAAAGAAAAAAAGAGGGCTTATATAAAAGCTTCCAAACCCTAATCACACTCTCACAGCCTACCCACTTTCTCTCTCACTTCTCTGTCTTCCTCTCATCTCTCTACAATTCAATAATTCAACCCACCACCATACTTTCCACTGCCACCACGTCGCCGGTCCCTGCCACCACGCCACTCACCCTGCCACCACCACGTCCGCCCCTCCGCGGCCCTCCTCCTCCCCCCGCGGCCTTCCTCCTCCTCCTCCTCCACGACGCTTCTCCTCCTCCTCCTCCCGCGGCCCTCCTCCTCCACGACGCTCCTCCTCCTCCTCCTCCTCCACGTCCTCCTCCTCCTCCTCCCACCTGCTCAATTTTTTTTTTAGATATGTTTTTTTTTTTTTATATTTTCGATGATGGAGTGGTTTTTGGTGGTTGTTGGTACGTGGTTGTTGGTGGTGTTGGGTTAGAGAGCACGGGTTTCGGTTACTGTGGTGGCGGTGGCGGTTTGTGGGCTTCATTGATGGGGTGGCTGTTGGTGGTGTTGTTATTGGTGGGGCCGCCTTTAACTAAAGTGACATGCAAAACTGACCAAAGTTACACAAAAACTGGCCAAAGTTACACAAAAACTTACCAAAGTTACACGAAAACTTACCAAAGTTACACAAAAACTGGCCAAAGTTACACAAAAACTGACTAAAGTTACACAAAAATTGACCAAAGTTACACAGAAACTGATAAAAAGTTACACATAAACTAACAAAAGTTACACAGGAGTTATATGACTAAAGTAACAAAAAAGTAAAGTTACATAAAATTTTATTAACAAATTGGTGTTAAAAGACTAAAGTTACACCCATAAAATACTAAAGTTACATGAACCATTTATAAAAAGGTCATAAATTCAAATTAATATATGACTTTCAAAAAAAAAAGTTACACTTCGAAAAGATTAAAGTTACAGTCGTAATGTATAAAAGTTACATAAACTATTCCTTGAAAATATTTTACAAATGTAATTTTAAACTTAACTTAATCAAATTTTATTCAACTTTAACTTTAATCTTTAACTTAGTCAAATTTTATTCAACTTTAATTAAAATTTATGTGACCTAAGTGGACTTTAGTCAATTTTTATGTAATTTTAGCCAAATTTTATGTAACTTTAGTCAAATTTTACGTAACTGTAACCAAATTTTATGCAACTTTAGCCAAATTTTGATGTAACTTTAGTAACTTTAATGTAAATTTAATCTAATTTTATGTAACTTTATTATGTTAAGTGTGTAACTTTAGTGCAAGTTTATGTAACTTTAGTCCGTCACTTTACTAACCACCACCACCTTCCACAACAACTGCACCCATCACCACAACCAACAGCCACTCGCCACCACTCCGCCACAATCACAATCATCACCACAAAACATAGATCTGGAAAAAACTAAAAAGTCCGTCACTTTATTACTAACCACAACCACCACCATAAACCACCACCACCACCATAAACCTTACCAGCCACCCAAGGCAGGAGGAGGAGGCGACCGATGGCAGGGGCCGACGAAGGAGGGAGCGGCATGGAGGCAGAAGAAGGCGGGAGGAGGCCGACGAAGGAGGCAGCGGCAGTGCAAGAGAGGTGGCGGAAAGCGACAGGGGAAAGAGGGGAAGGTGGCAGCCAAGGGAGGGGAAGGCGACCAAGGGAGGGGAAGGCGACGGCGGCAGATACAGGAGGTGGCCGATAGTGGCTGAGGGTGGTGGCTGATGGTGGGGTGGCAGGTGAAGGGTGATTGTGGAGAATATTGTAGAGAGATGAGAGGAAGAGAGAGAAGTGAGAGAAATGAGTGGATAGGTTTTGAAAAACTGATTAGGGTTTGGGTAGGTTTGGTTGTTTTTATACTAACTTTTTATTTTTTGTTTTAATCTTGACCACTCATTTGTTTAATCTAATGGTTAATATTAGGACTCATGGCCTCACCTAAGGAAGGTGGACTTACCTGATCCTATATCTATATATAAATATAAATATATATATATATATATATATATATATATATATATATATATATATATATATATATTATATATATATATATATATCTTCTAATAACTCTTTTACTACCTTAGTAAATTTATTAGAGATTTATGAACTCAAGTCTTAGAAAAACTTCTCAAGCTGTTTCTAGTGTGAGACTAGGAAAAATTAAAGAGATAAGCGAGCATTTTATTATAAGATCAAGTGGTGAATTAATAAGAGAAAAACTTCTCTTTTTCCTTCACTTGGAGCCGGCACACACCCCTTGGGGAAGGGTGTTGCCTTTCCCTTTTGTTCTTCACAAGAAGCTAGCTAGGTATAGGTTTAGGCTAGTGAATGATTATGTCTAATTCTTAATTACAACAACACTCAAAGCCTAATCACCCTACTACCCACCCTACAACCGGTTTCTTATGTGTAAAATGGAGTCCATTTTATATTTGTGATTTTGTCATTTGTCACACATGTGACATGTGACATGCAACATGTAATTAAGCTTATAAATGTACATTTAACTAATTTAAATGTAATTTCATAACAAATAAAATAGACTTAACATTTTAAGTCTCATTTTATAATTACATGTAAATAAAATGGGTCATCTCATATTTGGTTAATATAATCTACAACAGTTTGTAATTATAATCGACCAATTTCACTTATCTCAAATGTTTCATAAACATAATGCATTCTTAGTAATATAACAATTAAATTACTAAAATGAATCTTATTTAATCATATTACAATAAGATATATTTCTCACTTACAATTTAAACTTGGTTCAATTTAAGGGATTAATTAATCTGCATCACTATGCAATTAATTAACATTCATGATTAGGGGATTGTCCTTTAGGTGTGACCTCAATGGATCAACTGATCACCACCGTCATACGACAGTAACGTCAAACTCAATGGAGCCAATCGTTACCGATTTATGTTGACCAGTTGACTATAATATTCATCATCCCTTTTGTACTCTTATTATTGAGATTTAATTATGTGATCGCACTATTATTGAGGACACTTACTCCAACATCTTCTACCTCCATAAGTGTCATGGTCCTCTTAGAAGGACAGTCTTTCCTAAAGTGGCCATAGCCCTGACAATGGAAACATCTGATCTTGTTCTCAGTTAGGGTGGGGTTAGGCTTGGAGTTCATGAACCGAAACCTCTCAGAAAAGGAGTGATTTCAGGGTTAAGTAAGCTAGGATTTTGACTCCTCTCACTCAAGCTCAACTCACTCAGAAAGAACTCAAGACAACCTGCACTAGGCCAGGTAAAACAGATAGAACTTTGCACCCTAGCACACAAGCAAAGGTAGCAAAGGTTGTGTTAAGACTGAAGACACACAAGTAATGAATTCTAAACACTGCAATCTTAGGTCACACACAAGTTCACTAAGAAATGCTACAATACTCAGCTCTGCTGAAGGATTGCATTTGAACAAAGTTCAGAAAATTTGTTAATTCAAGTTGTATTTCTTAGGTTACAATGCAGGCCTTATATAGGCAATTACAACAGATCTTGACCCTTGAAAACAAAGACATCTAAGGGCTTTAAAAGCCTTACAACTACTGAAAAACAAAATACAAAGTCAGCTAATGAAGATAAGCAAAAACAGTCTGCAAAACACAGAAAAGAAGACTGAAAAAGCATGTTTGTCCCTTTACTGAAATGGTAATACTGCTCAATGTCTTGGGAAGTCCTTGCTTGGCTTGTTCCTGCTGTGTTTAGACCTGACAGAGGCTTCATATACGACCTTCCTAACATACTAACTACACCTGATGTTGATCATACACAAAATAAGGAGCTTGGACAGAATTGTTGGACTTGGTACCAGCTAACTCCTCCATATGACCTTCACTATTCTAGGCTGTTTTAGGTGGACTTGTAGAACTTATTTGGAAAACTTGTCCTAGACTTTTCTCTTGCTAAGAACCTTATCTTGAGTGGAAAAGAAGTTGGAGCCCTTGGTTGGACTTGTGCTGCATGATATTTGGCTGGAAACTGGACTTGTTCTGGCTTGTTTTCTGGAGGATGGACCCTGCTCTGGTTACTCTCTTTGTGGCTGTTTTTGCTTGTGTTACTGCTAGTTCTTGACTGAAAAGGTGGATGTATGGGGGATGGTAAACTTGGTGTTCCTGCTGTGGGGCTCTTGCCTGGCTGAAGGGGAGATGACATTCCTGTTGTTGCTGTAACTGTACTCTTGTTGGCTGAGCTTTTTGATGTGGCATTAGTCTGGTTGATAGGAGGATCAACTCCTGTTGCAAACTCTCCTTCCTGAAAAAGGATTTGCCCTCAAATCCTCACTGGCCTCATCATCAGACTCTCCATAGTATGGGCTCAGATCACCCACATTGAATGTTCCATGTACTTCATACTCTCCGGGGAGGTCAATCTTGTATGCATTAGACCCCAACTTCTCAATGACCTCAAAGGGACCCTCTGCTCTTGGACTTAGCTTGTTCTTTCTCTTGTCAGGAAACCTCTCCTTCCTTAGGTGCAACCATACTAGATCTCATGCCTTTAACTCTCTGGACTTCTTTGGACCTTTTGCTCTAGCCTTATGCATCTCATTGGACTTTTAATTCTGCTGTTTCACCTTGGCATGTATCTGCATCATCTGTTCCACCCTGTTCTTTGCATCATAGGGCACTACCTTCCTTGCCATTGGTACAAGGTCTGTTGGCATCAAGGGGTTAGTGCCATAAACAATTTCAAATGGACTTTTACCTGTGCTGGTAGAGGGGGCTCTGTTGAAAGCAAATTCTGCTTGTGCCAGCTTCAAATCCCAATCCTTCAAGGATCTTGAAATGATACACCTAAGGATCCTGCCCAGAGTCTTGTTTCTTACCTCTGTTTGTCCATCGGTTTGGGGGTGATGGGAGGTGCTGAACAGGAGCCTTGTGTTTAGCAGCTTCCAAAGTGTTCTCCAGAAGTGACTCATGAATTTAGTATCCCTGTCAGATACTATAGTCCTTGGCATCCCATGGAGCTTTACAATCTCTTTGAAGTACATGTCTGCAACTCCCATGGCATCTTCAGTCTTTTTGCAGACAACAAAATGTGCCATTTTACTAAGGGTTATTTAATGACAATAATCCAACCTAAGTCTCCCCTTCCCCATTTAATCCCACCTATTGATTATCCCATATTAATCTGATCTTTCCTATCATTTAACTTGTATTGATCCCGTCTCATATTTAACCTGCTAAAACCGGTTGCCCAACAGGTCATGATTTGGGCCCACTTCTTTTCTCTCTTTTTTTCCTTCATTTTTCTATTGTCATTCTTCAAAGCTTATTCTTACTTTTCATTAAAATTTTATCCTTTATACCCCAAAATTAACACAAATACCCCAGAAATTCAACATCACCACCCGTGCCCCATACCTGCAACCACCCGGAGGAATAATCCGGCTAAAATCCGGCTAAAATACAAACACCCGGAAGAGTAATCGCAGCTTCTCCCCAAGGGAAGACAAATTAAAAGTATTAGTTTTAGAACACCATTTAATTTCATGTGGAGAAGAAAGTATATCATCACAAAGACCAGTAATTCTCTATCAAAAAAAAAAACAAAGACAAGTAATTTCCCATGTTTTAGTGACAATTTTTCATCCTAATTTTGATACAATTTGTACCATCCATGGAAATTTACCATAATCGGCTATTGGTTGTTTTCTGAGCCGCACAATCCCACTATCAAACATCACCACCATCACCAACAACCAGCCACGTCACCACCACCACCACCAACCACCACAATAATGGCAAAAGGCCACGCCATAGCACTACAAGATCTGTAAAAAAAAGAAATCTAGGTTTGAAACGAGGGTGGGTGGTTTTTTGTTGTGTGTTATGGTGTAGTTAAGGTTCTCGTCGGAGCTACATCGGCGGCATGGAGTGGTCATCATCAGTTGGGTATTGGTGGTTGTGGGAGAATAGCTCTTGTAAAGATAATAAGGAAACTGTATATCAACAATGCCAGGCAAATTTTGAGGAATAGTGACCTTTTATGATAGAAGGGTAACGAGGATTGGGTGATGATGGGTTTGCAAGGGGTAAATGTGGTGTTTAATACAAAGGCTAACCTGTTAAACAGGTAGCCCTTCCAAAATATCAATATAAGTTAAATGATAGGAAAGATCAGATTAATATGGGATAATCAATAGGTTAGATTAAAGTGGGAAGGGGAGACTTGGGTTGGATTGTTGTCATTAAATAACCCTTTTACTAAATCTGTCCACAACCACCATGACTAAGTCCTTGCCCCTCTAAGTTCTAGGAAGAGCCACAATAAAATCCATGCGAACATCTTCCCAAGGCTTGTCTGGGACTAGTAAGGGGGTGTATGCTCCAGCTTGAAAGAATGATTTGGAGTTCTAGCAAGCACTGTACCTTCTTATCACATCCTGAACATCTCCCAACATCCTTGGCCAATAAAATTATTCCTGCAGCATATCATAGGTCTTCTGGACGCCAAAGTGGCCAGCCAGTCCATTTGAATGGACTTCTTTCACTAGCAAACCTCTGTAAGGACCCCTTGGCACACAGAGTTTGTTCCCTAGGAACAAGAACCCTCCCTGCTCCCTGTATCTACTTCCACTTTTAGGTATGCCCTCCAGTCTTGCCACCCAGTCTTCTATAAAATCAGGATCTTCCCTGTACAGCTCCTTCATGTGCTCAATCCCAAGCACTCTTTGCTCCATGTAGGTCAGCATCATGGTCCTCCTTGATAAAGCATCTGCTGCCACATTGTTTTTGCCCTCAATGTACTTGCTGGAGAATGAGAAGGATTGCAAGTACTCTACCCACTTAGCATGCCTAGCATTCAACTTCTGCTGACCATTGATTTACTTGAGTGCCTGGTGATCAGAGTGTAATACAAAGGGTTTGAGCTTCAGGTAGTGACCCCAATGGTTCAAAGCCCTGACTATTTCATAGAACTCCTTGTCATAGGTTGAGTAGTTGAGTTTAGCACCACTCAGCTTCTCACTAAAGTAGGCTACAGGTTTTTGCTCTTGCATCAGAACAGCACCAATGCCTATGCCACTGGCATCACACTCTACTTCAAATAGTTTGTTAAAATCAGGGAGAACAAGGATGGGAGACTCACACAAGAGGTCTTTGATGATGTTGAAAGACCTCTCAGCCTTGTCATTCCACCTGAACTCTCCTTTTCTCATGCATTCAGTTAAGGGGGCCATGATGGAACTGAACCCCTTGATGAATCTTCTGTAAAAGGAGGCCAGTCCATGAAAGCTTCTTACTTCAGTTATGGTTTTAGGGACCTGCCACTCCCTAATTGCTTTTACTTTGTCCTGATCAACAGCAACCCCTTCTTTGGATATGATGAACCCCAAGAACTGGACTTCTTCCTGCATGAAGGTACACTTTTCCATCTTGCAAAACAACTTATGTTTCCTCAGGGTATTAAATAACAACCTCAAGTGCTGGAGGTGCTCTTCTGTTGAAGGGTTGTAGACCAATATGTCATCAAAGTATACAACAATGAACTTCCCTAGGTAAGGCCTCAGTACCTCAGTCATCAACCTCATAAAGGTGCTTAGAGCATTAGATAAGCCAAAGGGCATGACCAACCACTCATATAACCCATGCTTGGTTTTGAAGGTTGTCTTCCATTCATCCCCATCCCTGATCCTCACCTGATGATACCCCTGTCTCAGATCAATCTTGGAGAAGACCTGAGCTCCACTCAACTCATCTAAGATATCATTCAATCTTGGTATAGGGAACCTGTATTTGATGGTAATGTTGTTGATATCCCTACTGTCTATGCACATCCTCAAGGACCCATCCTTCTTGGGCACTAGCAAGGCAGGAACTGCACATGGACTGAGGGATTCCCTCACAAAACCCTTGCTGAGTAAATCACCAACTTGAGCTTTTAGTTCTTGAGTGGCCTTTGGATCACTCCTGTAAGCACGCTTATTGGGCAGCATTGCTCCAGGAATGAGATCAATATGGTGTTCTATTCCCCTAAGAAGGGGCAGTCCACTAGGCAAGTCAGCAGTGAACACATCTTCATAATCCTTCAGTACCTGTTGGACCTCAGTGGGAATGCTTCCTTGGGGAAGTAGGACTTCTTTTGCCAGCAAGATGAACACAAACTCATCACTCATAAGCTCTTGAACAACCTCAGCTTCACTCAGCAGCAAGACTTCTTTGGAAAAATCACTGACAGGAGTAATGTTTCCCTTAACATTGGGAGGTAAAGGGGCCAATATGATCTTCTTGTTACCAAAATTAAAAACATAGGTGTTGTCTCTCCCATGGTGTACAGAGTCTCTATCAAACTCCCATGGCCTGCCTAACAAGAGGTGGCAAGCATCCATAGGCAGAACATCACACAAGACCTCATCAGCATAGCCTTTGCCAATAGAGAATGGCACAACACACTGCTTGTCAACTGTAACAACCCGAAAAGTACCCAATTTTTCTAGTAAAAATATTTACTGACACTTTTCAGCAAAGTTAAGTTTTTAAAATAGAATTTATTGTTTCGAGTCGTATTTTGAAATTCCGAGTTCGTATTTGGAATTTCTGAGAGATTTCATGAAAATCCCGTTTTTAGTCATCTTTGACTTTTCTTGACTTTTCTTGACTTTTAAGTCGTCTTTGACTTTTCTTGACTTTTTAAAGTCGTCATTGACTTTTCTTGACTTTTAAGTCGTCATAAACTTTTCTTGACTTTTAAGTCATCTTTGACTTTTCTTGACTTTTAAGTCGACTTTGACTTTCGTTGACTTTTTTCGACTCGCCTTGTAATTTTGAAGACCGAAATTTTATTTAAAAAAAATAATATTTTTAATTTATTTTTATTTAGATTTATTAGAATTTA
>JAIUZE010028997.1:0-13522 GCA_022085475.1 Heliosperma pusillum | reverse complement strand
ACAAAGCCTATTGGGCTATCAAATCTTTCAACCAAAACCAAGATGAGAGCGGTATGCACCGGAAGCTTCAATTACAAGAACTTGAAGAAATTCGCCAAGATGCTTAGGAGAACTCTTCCATCTACAAAGAGAAAACAAGAAGATGGCATGATGGGATGATAAACCGTAGAGTTTTCAAGGAAGGTGATAAAGTTCTTGTGTTCCAAAACCGGTTTAAGCTCTTTCCGGGCAAGTTGAGGTCAAGATGGTTTGGACCTTACACCGTCAAGAAAGTGTTTACTCATGGGGCTATTGAAGTGGAGGGGCCGGGGATGGAAAGCTCCTCAAAGTGAATGTCCACCGTCTCAAGCACTACTTCCAAGGATGTACCCGGGAGGGGGAAGAAGAGGTCTTGCTTGAAGACCCCATTTATCAAAGTTGAAAAGCTTGAAATAGCTAAGTCGAGCCATCGACTCTAAATAAACGGCAAAACATGTACATACTCTATCCTTGTGAATATTTCTTTGAAATTTCTTTGTTAAATCTTAGCCTTTAAGTTGTTTTAAGTTAGTTAGACATTGCATCAAACAAAATTTTTTGAAGTTACTAACGGTTTTGTGAAGTTTTGCGAGTTTTTGGCCGCCTCGGGATGCGTGCCACGGATAAAAAGTTCGGGAATCGATGGAATTTAGATATTGGAGGTTATTATGGACCATTGAAGTGAATTTGCAAGTATGGAGGTGTTTGGAGCACTTAGCAAAAATTTTGCTAAGTGCAAAAGCAAGAACCATCCGGCAGTGAAGGACGCAGCCTGCGTCGTGACGACGCAGCCTGCGTCGAGAGCAGATTTCCTTTTATTCTTCAGCCTTTGACCGTGTTCTTCATAAAACAAAACCCCATCATTCTTCTTTGCTTTTCACGACAAACACCCAAAACCACCCCCAATCCCTCAAAAATCCATCTTTCACACTCAAATCTTCCAAAATCTTCATCAAAATCAATCTCAATCTTCTCCCTAATCATTATTCTACACTCAAATAACCCCAAAATCAATCTCACTCACCCTAACACTCAGAAAATCCGTCTTAAACAACCCTAGATTTTTTCCCTAAAATTCGTTTTTCGGGTCTTTTGCTGGGTTTTTAAGGCTAATTGTCGAATTCCTACCTATTTCTAATCATCAAGGAACTTGAATCTTGTGGAAAAGCAAAGGTATAACTTCATATTCGCCTTTTTCGTCAATCTTCAAGTTTTTGCTCGAATTAGGATAGCTTTAGTCTTAGGTTGAGTTCCCCTTTCCCCTTGCTTGATTGTGTAGTTAGGATTGGATAAAGTTTTCTGAGTAAGGTAAAGAAATTCAACAAACACTAGCTTTTTGAGGTGTAGAAATTGTTGCACACCAAGTGTTTGTTGAATTGCTTGAGCGAAAAACCTTTCGAGTGATTGCTTGTTATTGTTGTAGTGTGTTGTTTGTTACATTTTGCAGATATGGCACCAAAGATCTCTAAGTTGTTTGGCAAGGGAAAAAATAAGAGGGTCGCGGTGAGTGAGCCCGACACCGAGGTAAAAGCGGTGTTTATGGGCTATGAGAGGATGCAAGCTCAGTATAAAAAAATTTGGGATCAAATATCCACTCACCCTCTTGTAGCAACCAAATTCTTTTGCCCAACCACCCTCCATGCCTTAGGCATGTTCGACTTGACAAGGGACATGCTAGCTAAAGTAGGGCTAGAGGCTTATCTCGAGCAAAACTCCTGGGATTACACCTATAGGAGTTTTGCATACGAGTTTCTAGCAACCTTGTCGGAGTTGGATGTGCCCGAAGGTGAGGAGAAAGCCTACCGATTCCGATTGAACCAAACTTGGCATGAAGCCCCAACTTCCGAAATCCGTCAAATCCTAAAAATCACCAAGCAACCGGTAGACATTAGATGCCCAAGGGGCAAAATGCACCAGATGTGGGGTAACATTGCCGATGACCGTGGCCCGTCTAAGGATGCCAAACTGTCAGCCATCACCCACCCCGTACTCCGCCTAATTACTAGGTTCCTTACCACCATTTTTAACTCCGCGGGAGAACCCACCAAAGTGCCGGAGAAGATCCGGCTATGTTTGTGGACTATGCTTCCGGAGGGGGTAGGGATCCCGGATTGGGCCGATTTGTTTTTGAGAGCTTGCATCAAGCATAGGCAAAAATCGGCAAGGGCAAGCATCCATTGTGGGGGGGGTGATTTCTTTCTTGGTAAGGCATTATGAGGGGGGCATTCCTAATGGTCAAGCGGTGAACATATGTAGGGGTTTGACGAGGTACAACCATCTTGGGCTAGAAGAAGTTCACATGTTTAAGACTAGCAAGGAGCAACCCTTAAAAGGGTTTTGGTTGGGAAGTGACGGGCTAAGCTACATGAAGTTGCCTAGACCTCAAAACAATCCTTTACCTAGAGGACCCGCGGCGTGGGATTTTGTTTGTCCTAGGGAGGAAAGGTTGGGGGTAAGTAGTGCGGAGGAGGAGGAGGAGGTAGAAGAAGTGCCTTTGAGGCAAAGGAGGGTAAGGAGAGAAGGTGGTGAGGGAAGAGAGCATTTGAGAGAGGAGATTGAGATCCTTGCAATTGAGCAAGGACCTTCCCAAACCACCAATTTTGAACAACAACAACAACAACAACAACAACAACCACCACCATTTCATTTCCAATCACCATTCCCAAGCCACCATGATACCGACACCCCCATGTTTGATGCGGAGGGTCGTTCTAGCACACCCGTGGAGCCATGACAACAACAAATGGCTAACTATTTTGCTAGCACCAACGACGTCTTGGCACACATTAGTGGGAGGGTGGATGCCTCAAACACTTGGCAACAACTTCAAGGAGGTAGGCTTGAGACTTTGGATGATTGGCACAATGTTGTGGAGGAGAGGGAGAGATTGAGAGCGGAGGCCGAGAGGGCTCAAAGTGAGGAATGGAGGAGGATGCTAGACGGGCAAGAGAAGCCCGCCTATGGAGAGAGCAACAAGATAAAAGATGGCGGGAACAAAATGAAATGTGGGCCACCCAAAATGCTTGGAGGGAGCAAGCTACGAGCCACTTTAACGTTCAAAATGAGCGCCACCACACCTATCTTCAAGACTCTTATGAGGATGCGGTGGCACATGAGGACGTCTATGGCTTAGCTAGCTCTCTCTTTGGGATGTCCATGCAACAAAACCCGGGCTACCCCTTTCCTTACACCCAAGCAACCCTTGATGAAGGCATGGAGCGAAGAAGGCGGATTAGAGAAGAAAGAGATAGGAGGAGAAACCGAGGAGGTGCCTCGGGGTCTTCTCCTTTCGACAATTGATGAGGTAACATTTTTTTTTTCTCTCCTACAATGAGTACATTGTATATTCTAAGTGTGGGGGAGAAGATTGTACATAGTTAGTTTGTTTTTGATGCATTGTAATTTTTTTTTATGTCTTTATTTTGAAGAAAAAAAAGAAAAAAAAAAAAGAGAAAAAGAAAAGAAAAAAATTGAAAATCCCGGCTAGGTGAAAACCTACAAGGGTGGGCACCTAGGCAAGATTGGGAAGGTGGCCGAGGACGGAATGAAAACCCAAAAGGGCATTCCGGGCAAAATGAAGAATCGAGTTGCGAGCCACCAATGAGAGGAAAGGAAAAGCTAAGGTGAAAACCCGAAAGGGCACCTTAGGCAAAATGAGGGATTTTCAAGAAAAAAAATGAAAAAAATGAAAAAAAATGAAAAAAAATTTGAGCATGATTCTTCCCATGATGAGGATTTTGGAGGAATAAGAAGGGGGTGATAAGGAGGAAATTGGAAGGATGCTAGTTTAGGACCCTTTTATTTTTATTTTTGAGTCACAAAACTTTGTTTCAAATTGGTGGATTGTTTTGGTGGTCGCTTGGTTGTGCAAATTGTGAAGTTTGGGGCCAACCAAGTAACCATGATTTGCATTAGTGGAGTAATAAGGGGGTGATATAAGGAGTGGATTTGTGTGAAGGTTGTTGAAAAAGACCATCTCGCTATGCCTTGGGATAAGGCAAAGATGGTCATACTACTTTATTTGGAGCTATAAGGAGGGAGGAGTTGATTTGAGTCGGAGTAGGTGGCATATAGTGTCGTTAGTCTTGAGGGATGATATAAGGAGGGGGAGTGAGAGAAGAGTGTCACAAGAATTGAGTCTTTTTATTTTGTTTTTGTCATTGGTGGATTGTTTAAGAGAGAGTATAAGAAGGGTGTAGTGAGGGAAGAGAGGTCAGTACCTACACACACACTTTGTTGGGCTCATGTCATTTGTGCTAATCTCGAGTTTTACTCGGGAGGAGTAAAAGTCCAAGTGTGGGGGTGTTTGACAACGTCAAATATTGTCGTGTCTAGTAGTATTTTTTAGAGTCTTTCGCTCTACTTTTTACGGGTCATTAGTGTTGTTTTATGTTAATTTTAGTTTTAGTAATAATGTTAGTATTTAGTACTCTAAGTCAATTTTGAGAGTCAAATCCCGTAAAGTCAATAAAAGTCAAACTCGAAAACCCGAGACCCAAAACCCGGAAATTTGAATGGGTTAGCAATGAATCATCAAGGTATGAAGACCAAGCCCATTGGGTCAATGGAAGTCAAGGCGGGGTCAATATCCATGGGGTCAACGAAAGTCAAGAAGGAAAACAAAGCAAAAATTCGGCAGTGCTCGACGCAGCCTGCGTCAGCACGACGCAGCCTGCGTCAGCACGACGCAGCCTGCGTCAGCACGACGCAGCCTGCGTCGTAGGACGCAGCCTGCGTCATCTCTCAGCACGGGTTTTTCTCATTTTCTCGTCTTGTCTTTTGAAAGCCCACCTTTCAAGGCCCCTAGGTTTGCGGACCAAGGGTATAAAAGAAGAAATCTGAAGAAAGAGAAGGGCATCAAGCATTCAACATACAACATCATATTTTCCTTAGCATTTTATCTACTTTGTTCTTCAAGTTTGGCTTTTGTAATGGGTTTTTGCTTAGAAATTGGTTGTAATATGAAGACTATGGGTAGCTAATCTTCTTTTGCTTAGTGTAATTTGAACAAGTTCTTCCCTTTTAGCATTGTAAGACCTTTTTAATCCTTCCTTCTCTATTTAATTCCATTTTCCTTGTTTGAATTTCATTGTTGAATGAATTGTTGTTAAGACTAACCATCTTAGTAATTGTTTGTTTGATTAAATTGCTTTGTCTTGATGAATTTGGTTGATTTGTCTTGATATTTGTTGAAGCAACTTGAAAGTTTGTAACTTTGGTTTAAAAGTTGGAACCTTTTTTGTGGAATTTGGATTATTGTGTATTTAGGACATGGTTTAATGTTTTATTACATGATTCTAGCATGCTTCTTTGGTTTGTGCTTAAAGCTTGCATCTTTATTTATACTTATGTTTTAATAAGTATGGGTTTAGTTGTATTGAGTCATTTATGGATGGTTTAATTCATTGGTGGCTAGTTTTTAGAAGTTTGTAGTAGATAATTAGAGAAAGGAAGAAAGGAAAGGTTTTTACTTTGTTAATTGTGGGGGAACTTGGGATAATTGCACTAAGTTATTTCTCAATATTTGAATCTTTGAGTATTTAGTTGTTGTTAGTAATCTTAGACTTGATAATCAATTCTCATGAAAAACTTTCTCCATTTGTGTTTTTTCTGCATGTTTTCCATTGTGAATATCATAGTTTGTAAGTAATTCAAGTTTTTGTTTCAATTAGTGTTTTAATTTGTGGTTAGATTAATTAATTTGTTTAATCGGTTTTTAGCAAGAGTGTAGATTAGATTTTTAGCATTCATCGCTTTCCCTTGGGTTCGATCCTTGTCTTACCCTTACTACCCTTTTACTTAGGTTGGTTTGAGTCTAGATTTGACTTTATAAATTGTTATTTGATTTAGCTAATTTGCGGATTTAACGACACCGTAAAATAAGCTCGTCAGTGTCATTAGGACGAGGTGGGTATGAAGGAAGGGTCTCTGTATCCCCACTCGCGACATCCGCATTTGCAAATTAAAATGTAGATCCACATTTGTTCGACAACTTGTAAGTGAAACTTTTCAGATCCGAACTTCTCCCGCGTGTTGAAAGTTACAACTAGGTTTTTTTTTTGTCGAACACAACTTTTAAAGAACGTTTTTACAACACACTACCTTAAATAAATAAAAAATTCAAACACAACCTTTAATAATTTTTTTTGTTACACAACATTTTGGCCGGAGTTTGACCAAGATTAAAGAAAAAAGCAATGATTTTCAGTCGATGTTTGAGATATTAAACGAGGTCGGTTTGAGGTGTTCCTGGATTCCTTGGAAAGGTGGAAGTGGAGGCTTTCTAATGGCGGCGTCCAACGGCGATCATCGATGGTCCTAAGGGTGCTCAAATGGACCGTGAATAGGGTCTGGTCACGGACATTACTACAGAAATTATGGGTTTATGTTTCGGGCAGAGGGGTTTTCGTCTTTTTGAGGGTCTTTTGAATGGGTTATGGTGGTGTATTGGATATGAGGTCTAGGTTGTGGTAGTTGTGGTGGGTTATGGTGTTAGGTGGCGTTTTCGAGGTGGTGAAAGAGGTTGGTCTGACCTCGGTTTAAAGTCGAAAAGACGCTGACTTTACAAGGGAGACTTTCAGCCGATGTTTGAGATAGCAAACGAGCCGGTTGAGGTGTTTTTGTACTCATTAGGAAGGTGGGAGTACAAGCTTGTCAATAGTTGTCAACACGGTGGTTAAAGGTAGCCTTATACAGGATCGATTGGTGTGTAAAGTAAGGATTGTCAGAGAGGGTTGTTGTAAGTTTGAGTTTATAGCGGATGGTCAAGGGTTTTTCATGGGTCTTTTAACGGGGTTTTTGTAGAGTCTATTGATCGAATACGAAAGAGGGGGGGGGTGAATTGAGTATTAAAAACTAGCCCCACTTTTTCGATTTATATGATATGTAATTAATTATTTGATCTTATGAATTAAAATCAACTAATTAATTAATCAAAGTAAGCGCAAGTAACGAAATAACGAAAAGTAAAGAGAGTAGAGAGAGGCACACGGATTTTTGAAGTGGTTCAGTTTCACACGTTGAAACCTACGTCCACTATTCTCGATTAATAATTTTTAGTACCTTTCTACGGATTACAAAAATTACCAACCCACTCGTATAATCAACACTATGATTATAACTCAAGGTGAGTATCGCTAAATACCCTATACTATCTTACGCTAATAAGAAAGTACAATATAACTCACACAGATTCCCGTTAAAGAATTGTAAGCTTATAATGATGTACTATTATCCAATAACGTATTTCACTCAAGCGATTGATAATAATTGATGCACGACTCTTTTAAAAACAAACTCTAAAAATAATAAATATTTGCTCAAAGGTTTGCTTTAAAACGATTTTGGAAAATCAACACAAGTAAAATAAATAGCCGTGTGATGTATTGTGTTTCGTGTGTATGTCGTGTATGTGTTTTACAATTTGTATGTGAAGGAGTATTTATAGTAGTAGAATCATGGTAGATCTAAAACCCTAGTATAATATTTAATAAAGATATTTATCTTACCATAAAATAATATTTGCTTATCTTTTAGAAATATCTTTATCTCAAAATATTATTTGGTTTATCTTATAGAAATATATTTATCTTGATATCTCAAAATATTGTTGTAAAGATATAGTAGAATCCTAGATTAGGTAAACTAAGGAAACAACCTAGGTTGGCCGAAATCCTCTAGCTCACGAAACCCTAGGAGGCACGCAACCCTAGGTGGCACAATACTAGGTTTCCACGAAACCCTAGATGGCTCAAACACTAGGTGGGCTAATTAGGTTAACAACAAATTGAGATAGAATATATTAGAAACCCTAGGTAGCATGACAACCCATAAGTTGTATTACTAACCAATAGAATCTCATAAATATATTCTCTATTAAAATAATTGATAAATATAAAAATAAAACTCTTTCACTTTTGAAAACATTTCAAAACATTTTATTTCCAAAATCATGCATCAATATTTTATCATCCAAATCATAGGCTAAAGCTATAACTTTTGAACATAAAATCTCTCGAATGGAATAGTTACCGAATGACGACCTATACTATCTAATCTTCACAAAGATCTTCAGTATACGGATCATCTCTTCATCTTGATCACAAAGACCCTCCATCTCGAGTCTTGTGTAGATTTATGTAGATCTTGTTTGAAGCGATTTTCTTTAAAGTTATGCCTGGTTAGCTATAACTTCCATGTTCACTTCCAAAGTTATTCCTGAAGTTGTTATAACTTTGTCTCACAAACTTTATCAAAGTTATGCCTAACTTTGATCTTTCTTCTCATAATTGTTGCTAGCTATAATAAGACTAAAGCACACAATTACACGCATATGATATATCGAGTAAAACATATTATTACGTAAACACATGTCATTATCAAAACTATGAAATTGGTCCAACAAATTCCCCCTTTTTGATGATGACAAGTCTCATATGATTTCTCAAGAGATCTCTTAACAATGTGACTAAGTATGGTTCCCCCTCAACAAAGCACTCCAAAGTTATAGCAACTTTGATCGCAAGAACAAAACAACTTAGCCAAAGTTATAGCTTGAGAGAATTTAAGAGATAACGAGTCTTGACAAGGAGCAAGCTTAAGCAAAGACTCAAATCATATCATTTCTTCCCCCTCTTGGCATCATTGAAAAGACAAGAACAAAGACATGAAACGACTAGAATAACACATGTCAAGGCAAGAAATAGATATGCAAAATACGCAATATAAGACGATATATATCAAGCAAAATAAAGTGCAAATGTTGATTAAACTACAAACCACAAAATATATTGTTAGTTGCCATTGGGCCGAATAGACAATGTCAAAATAAGCCAAATGGGCCGAATAGAATGAGTAGTTTAAGAGTGAAAACAACCAAGGATAGAAAAATCAAGGCATTTTGGGTTGGACGGATAAGGCTAGGGTGCTTTATAACCGGGCCTAGTGCGGTACTCAAGAGTGGAGAGACGATCAAGACAAGAAGATACATGAGAAGCTTGAGCGGTGAGGCAAACATCAAAGTTCCGGACTTTCAATGAAAGAGCCTCCGTTGCATCATAAATTGTACGCATTCCCTCACGCATCTCCGTCCCGCTCTTAACCAACGACCCGCCTTGGCTCACCAAGAAAGTCATCCTATCCCTTTGCCTATACGCCTCTTGCTTACAATCAATAATATTTCGTTCCAACTTAGCAAGGCGATCATCCACACCATCCATCCATGTCCTCATCACACGACTCACACCCGACCCACCTTGGTCACGGGTTGAGCCCAAAGAACCCATGCCCACGGCTTGAACAACCGTGTCCAAAACCGTCTCAATTTTCTTATCTTGCGCATCCAAGCGCTCCATAATATTTCCAATGAACACATCCAATTTTGATTCAATCATAGAAAAATCAGCCCCACCCGACATTGCACCAACCGAACCTCCTTTGACCAAAAATAACAACTCCGGACCATTAGCATCAAGCTTCATAAATTTCAAGAACGTATCACACATCTCATCCTTTACCGCGACCCCATAATTTTGCACATCAACAACTCCCTTTGACTCAAAGAGCCGTGACAACCACATGCCATACGGCAAGTCAAGAGTAGAGTAAAATTTGTCTTCGGTCACGGAGAAAGCGGTTTGTGAAATACGATTAAAAACAAGAGAAGGTAAATTAACCCGATTTCCTTCCAACCAATGCTTAACTACCAACATCTCATAACAAGCTATTTTATCCCGTCCTCCCCGACGTGGAATCACCGTATTCCATAAAAAGTTTAACAAAAATTTCAGTTTCGGAGAGACACTACCAGCCAACACGCAACTTGACACCGTCGCCCCAACATCAAAATACTGCTTAACCTCCAGCTTAGCCACGTCCGTCAGTTCCTCCCATGACGTACTCGGATTTATTTTGATTCCATCATCAGGAACCAAAAACAGAGTACAAAAGTCCGTCACGGAAAACGAAACTGATCGGCCATTAATAACGGCATGCAAGACTCCATTGTCTAAAGAAACAGAGGAAAAGAACTGGATTACCTCAATCGGATACACCGGACCCGAGAACTCAGCCACCGTTTCCCATTCTTGGAAATTCAAAAAATCAGAGAAGAATCCTAAAGCCCTATACTTGTCACACCAAGCCTTAGGATAGTACCGACCACCGTGTATGCCATATTGAGCAACCCGGTTCACCAATTTTCGTTCGTCTTTTGTAAGACGGAGTTTATCAATTCCCAAGGATGTTTCTTGCGGTGAGAAGTCACGGAAGGTGACCCGTGTGGTCTCCTCGGAAACTGCGTCCAAGATTTCGGTTGTGGCTTCTTCTTGGAGTCTTCCTTTCCCTTTGTTTAACCGTCTTCTCTTAGTACCCTCGAGACCCGCACCCGACTCGGTTTGGCTTGGGTTGGGTGATTGTTGTGTGGAAGTAGAAGAGGTATTTTTAGGCATGCTTGGCTTGGGGGTTTTAGGATTTGGGTTTTTGGCAATTTTTGATCTAGTGGAAGCCATTGTTGAAGGTTTGAAGGTTTGGGTATTGTGTGTTGTTGTGGGTGCCGTGAGATTGATGAGGGAGATAGTAAAAGTTGGTTGAGTATTGAAGTGGTAAAAGTAATAAGTGGAAGAGGGTAATTATGAATGTGTAAGATGTAGGGTAGCTTTTGTACCTAGGCACATGTTGTGCCGTCACACTTGATGGCTTTTCCTTTTTTTTTTTTTTTTTTTTTTTTTTTATTTGAATTTGGGTAGGAAAAGAATATTGGGTGGTTATTTTTGTTGGAGTATGGTAAGGATAGAGTTTTGGTAAATAAAAGATATTGTAAGGTGATTTTATGTTGAGAATTTCGGCTAGTATAGGATACATGGTTAGAATTTGGCTCAGTTTTGGAAAGTGAATAAGATAGGTTTTTGGCAAATATGTGGTTCATAATTAAATTTCCATAAAACACTTAATATGCAAGATACTCACGTAAAATATATTATATTAAACACAAATATACTAGCAATGAAATATGCGGACACAGTCATATAATCTCGTCTTATTCTAGCCAGTCACGCAGGTTCACAAAATAAATAAGATGAATTTAATTGCTACCGATTAAACCAATTTCCAACCGCAAAATCTCAAAACGTCTTCTCGCTAACGCCTTTGTTAAAATGTCAGCCCATTGAACATCAGTACTACAAAATTCGAGTTTAATGTTGCCCTTTTCTACATGGTCACGCAAAAAATGATGTCTAATGTCTATATGCTTAGTACGAGAATGCTGAGCTGGGTTCTTAGAAATAATAATAGCACTCGTATTATCACAGAAAACAGGCATACAACCAACATTAACACCATAATCACATAGTTGTTGCTTTAACCAAAGTAGTTGAGAACATACCAGTCCTGCAGCGATATATTCGGCTTCTGCAGTGGATAACGCAACCGAATTTTGCTTCTTTGAGCCCCACGTTATTATGCAAGGTCCAACAAAAGTAGCGAATCCAGAGGTACTTTTTCTATCTAAAGAACATCCCGCATAATCTGCGTCTGAATATCCTACTAGATTGAAATTACACTCAAGTGGATACCACAAATATAAGTTAGATGTACCAATTAAATATCTCAAGATACGTTTAACTGCAATCATATGTGATTCCTTAGGACATGATTGAAATCTAGCGCAGACACATACGCTGAACATAATGTCAGGTCTACTTGCAGTTAAATATAATAAAGAACCAATCATACCTCGATATGTAGTCTCATCTACGGACTTACCAGTTTCGTCTAAGGTCAACTTTTTGTCAGTTACCATAGGTGTGTCCATTGGATGAGCGTTCTCCATACCAAATTTTCTGATTAGCTCCTTGACATATTTTTGTTGGTGAATCTTTATGCCTTCTTTGGTTTGTTGAATCTGCAGTCCTAGGAAGAATTTCAATTCTCCCATCATGCTCATTTCAAATTCTGAGGTCATAAGATCTGAAAAATACTTGCACAATTTATTGTTAGTAGAACCAAAAATAATATCGTCTACATAAATTTGAGCGACAAGTAAATCAGAACCCTCGGATTTTAGAAATAGGGTTTTGTCGACAGATCCTCTCTTAAAATTGTTTTGTAATAGAAATTTTGACAATCTGTCGTACCAAGCCCTAGGCGCTTGTTTCAAACCATATAAAGCTTTATCGAGTTTAAAAACATGGTTTTGAAACTTGCTATTCAAAAATCCAGGAGGTTGTTCAACAAAAACCTCTTCTTCCAAATAACCGTTAAGAAATGCAGTCTTAACGTCCATTTGGAATAATTTCATTCCTTTGTGAGCTGCGAAGGCGATGAGCAAGCGAATAGCTTCAAGTCTTGCTACTGGAGCGAATGTCTCGTCATAATCAATCCCTTCTTGTTGATTATAACCTTGAACGACCAATCGAGCCTTGTTACGAACTATAACTCCTGAATCATCCAATTTATTTCTGAATACCCATCGAGTACCAATCACAGTTCGATTAGGAGGTCGTGGCACAAGGTGCCATACTTTATTGCGTTCGAACTGTTGAAGCTCTTCTTGCATAGCCACAATCCAGTCGGATTCTGCAAGAGCTTCTTTGATGTTGGTGGGCTCTATGGTAGACAGAAAAGAATAGAATGAACAAAAGTTATTTAATGTTCGCCTCGTTTGAACTCCCTTATTCAAACTTCCTAGGATACTATCCATAGGATGAGAACTCATATATTTCCATTTCTTAGAGTTCCTAGGCTCATCATCATCTGATGAACTATCACTTTCCTCAAATGATTCAGAATCAAGATTGGTTCCCCCTGAGTTGGACTCTGGGGTTATAGCTGAAGTTGGTACAACTTCAGTTACACCATCTTGGTTCTGGTTCAAAGTTATAGCATCATCAGCAATAACTTCAGTTTCCTTTTCCTTGTTTTGAGAAGAGACATTCGTATCATCAACAATTGTCTCAGTTCTCTGTTCAAGGTCATTTGCGGATTTATCAAGTTCATCATTGATTCCTTCAATAACTTCTTCATTATTTTCTGGCACGTCATCTCTGGAGAGGCGAAAGTCTGGATCATTCATGTCTTCTTCTTCATTCTGTTCAACTTGTTCAAGTACACTATCTTCATCAAATACAACATGAACACTTTCTTCTATGCACAAGGTTCTTTTGTTAAAGACTTTAAAAGCTTTACTATGATTAGAATAACCAACAAACACAGCTTCGTCACTTCGTGGATCAAATTTGCTCAAATTACTTTTTCCATTATTATGGACAAAACATTTACTCCCGAAGCAACGAAGTTGAGCTATATTGGGTTTTCTCCCTCTTAAAAGTTCATAGGGAGTCTTTTTGAGAATTGGTCTAATCATAGCTCTATTGTGCACATATCATGCAGTACTAATGGCTTCGGCCCAAAAGTTCTTAGGAAGGCCACTGCACAAAAGCATAGTGCGAGCCATTTCCTCTAGTGTTCTATTCATACGTTCAACAACACCGTTTTGTTGTGGGGT
>JAIUZE010028993.1:0-12253 GCA_022085475.1 Heliosperma pusillum | reverse complement strand
GTATGTTTTTATATTTCCGCATTTGGCGAGGGTTGGTCACAGTTGTCTATCAGAGCTTTTTATCGCTCCCGACGCACACACGTGAACCCTAACTTAAACTACTTGACCTTGAAATAATAAATGAGAGTTGGGGAGAAGTTAAGGACTTTACTTGGTAGTCTATTTGTTTATGCTAATTGATAGGAGTAACTTAATTTGTTTTTGTTTCTTATGAAGATGGTTAGACCGCGTTTAGCTGAGAATATTATGTTGGAAGCTCTTGCTCAAGTACTGAAAAATCAGCAAGATGCCGCTCTAGCTAATGCCAACCAAGTTCCTCCTATAAGGGAGGACAACCATCAAGGTGGCTATGCATGGGTGGCGGGACAAATTGCAAGGAGTAAGATTGTGCCATATGGTGGAGAGCCAGATCCGACGGAGTTATCCGATTGGTTCCGTGAGATGGAGAAACAATTCGATCTATACCAAGTCCGAGAAGAGGACAAAGTTAGGATCGCAAAGCACTTTCTGGTGAGGGAAGCCAACAACTGGTGGGCTATCACAAGTGCCACAGCTGTTCTTCAAGAGGACTTTAACTGGGCTTGCTTTAAAGCTCTTGTGGAGGGTAGATTTTATCCTAAAGAGCTTAAACAACAAAGGCTCAAGGAGTTCATTGACTTTAAACAAGGCAACCTATCTGCTCAAGAGTTTACTACGGAGTTTAATAAGCTCACTCATTTTGCGCCGAGGCTTATTCGAGATGATGAAGACCGTGCATTCTATTATCGTAACAAGTTGAATGCCGTTCTTCAGAGTAAAGTGAGAAGGGGTACCGCATCCTTTGGAGATCGCTACGACGATGCCTTATGGGCTGAAAATTCAATGAAGGCTATTAGGGATGAAGCTTTAATGAATAATCCCTCTCCTTCTTATGCTCCTAGGCCGAATGCTTTTGGGAAGAGGCTGTTTATTCCGTCTCCTTCTAATTCCTATGCTAACAAGAGGAGGTTTAATCCTTCTTCCAATGCCTATACAAGGAATCCTGCTCCTTTTATTCCTAGAGCTACTTCAAATGTAGTTCATAGGCCTTATGCTCCTCAAGCTCAAGCTCAAGGTCGTCAGTGTAATCGTTGTAGACAACCACACCATCCCGGTGTGCCTTGTTCAAACCGACCTTATCTTTGCTACTTTTGTCAAAAGGGTGGTCATCGCTACGAGGATTGCCCCGATAGAAAGTTGCCCCTCCTCCTCCTAAACCTAAGGGTTCAATCTTTGTCATGAGCCGTGCTGAGGCCGATGCTCATCCCGAGATCATTACGGGTATGTTTTCAATCTTAGAGCAACCGTGTCTTATTTTATTTGATACCGGTGCTTCAATGTCTTTTGTGTCATCAACCTATGCTAGTAAATTATCTATCAAGCCTACATCTAGTGAGGATACTCCCATATCCTTACCTTCTGGAGATATTATCTCTTGTTCAACCCTTTATCCAAATGTACCTATATCTATTTCGGGTTCTATCTTTCCCGCGAATCTCCTTAAGTTTCCTCTAGGAGAGTTTGATATTATATTAGGTATAGATTGGTTAGCTATGTATCATGCTAGGTTCGAGTGTCGTGATCAAAAGATTTTCTTAAAAAGTCCTTTAGGTGTTAGAATAACCTATAAGGGATCTCATCCCCGTAAAGGTGTATCTTTAATTTCCGCTATGAAGTTGGTAAGTATGGTTAGAAAAGCTCGCCAAGCATTCTTGTGTGTTGTGACTTCTTCAAATACCTCTTTGCCAAGCATTGAAGATGTACCTATTGTTCGAGAGTTCATTGATGTATTCCGTGAAGATTTGGCTGGGATTCCACCCGAGCGTGATGATGAATTCTCTATTGATCTTGTACCTGGTTCTGGTCCTATTGCCAAAGCTCCTTATCGTATGGCCCCGTCTGAATTGAAAGAGTTAAGAAAGCAGTTGGATGATATGATTGAAAAGGGCTTTATTCGACCAAGTGCCTCTCCTTGGGGTGCTCCCCTTCTCTTTGTAAAGAAGAAGGATGGTTCTATGAGACTTTGCATTGATTATCGTGAATTAAATCGGATTACAATCAAGAATAGGTATCCTTTACCGAGAATTGAGGATTTGTTTGATCAATTAAAGGGTGCTTCTACTTTTTCGAAGATTGATTTGAGATCGGGTTATCATCAAATTCCGGTTAGAGATGTTGATATTCCAAAGACCGCTTTTAGTACGAGGTATGGTCACTATGAGTTCAAGGTGATGCCATTTGGATTGACCAATGCTCCTGCGATCTTTATGGATCAGATGAACCGCACATTTAGTGAGTATCTTGACAAGTGTGTGGTGGTATTCATTGATGATATTCTTATTTTCTCCAAGTCCGAAGATGGGCATGCTATTCATTTGAGGATTATTTTGGGTGTTCTCCGTCGACAGAAGTGGTATGCTAAGTCCTCTAAGTGTGAATTTTGGTTACCTAAAGTGTCCTTTCTTGGATATGTGATTTCTAAAGAAGGTGTAATGGTGGATCCTTCGAAAATTGAGGCCGTTGTTGATTGGAAGAGTCCGACTGATATTAGAGAGATTCGAAGTTTTCTTGGTTTAGCTGGTTATTATCGAAGGTTTGTCAAAGATTTCTCTAAGCTTGCTAGACCTATGACTCAGTTATTGAAGAAGGAAACCAAATTCCTTTGGAATGAAGCTTGTGAAGCAGCGTTTCAAGAGTTAAAGAAGAGGTTAACTACCGCTCCGGTGTTGACTTTGCCTGAAGATGGAGTAGACTTTGATGTCTATTGTGATGCTTCTAAAATGGGATTAGTTGTGTCTTATGCAAAGTAGGAAAGTGGTGGCTTATGCTTCAAGGCAATTGAGAGTTCATGAAGTGAACTATCCTACTCATGATTTAGAATTGGCCGCTGTTGTTCATGCTTTGAAAGTGTGGAGACATTACTTAATTGGAGTTCATTGTTGTATCTTCACCGATCACAAGAGTTTGAAGTACATATTTACTCAAAAAGAGTTGAATATGAGGCAAAGATGTGGTTGGAATTGGTGAACGATTATGATTTTGAGTTATTGTATCATGAAGGGAAGGCTAATGTTGTTGTCGATGCTCTTAGTAGGAAAGCTTCTCATGCTTTGAATGCTTTGCATGTTTTACCTGTTGATCTTTGTGCCGAGTTTCGAAGGTTGAGTTTGGAATTTGTAGAGCGTGGATTTGTTCGTATTGGTGCTATGATTGCCGAGCCTGTGTTTCTCCGTGAAATCCGTGAAAGCCAAGTTGATGATCTTACCTACAAGTCTATCCAAGGCAAGATTCTTGAAGGTAAAGGTAAAGATTTCAAGTTTGATGATGAGGGTGTTCTTCGTTTCCATGGTCGTTTATTTGTTCCTAATGCTCTTAATTTGAGGAAGCGAGTTCTTGATGAAGCTCATCTTTCCCCTTATTCTATTCACCCCGGAGGTGATAAGATGTACAAAGACTTGAAGTTGCAGTTTTGGTGGCCGAACTTTAAGGGTGATGTTGTTTCTTATGTGGGAAGATGTTTGACCTGTCAACAAATGAAGATTGAACACAAGAGGCCCGGTGGATTGCTACAACCGTTGGATATTCCGCTATGGAAGTGGGAATCTATTTCTATGGACTTTGATATGGCTTTGCTGAGAACCGTTGGAGGTAAAGATGCTGTTTGGGTTGTTGTTGATCGGTTGACCAAGTGTGCTAGATTTATTCCGATCAAAGAAACTTGGAATTTGGATCGTTTAGCGAAGGCTTATGTGGATGAAATTGTTAGATATCATGGTGTTCCTATGGAGATTATATCCGACCGAGATCCGAGGTTCTGTTCGAGATTTTGGAAAGCTTTGCAAGAGGCCATGGGTAGTAAGTTGTTGATGAGTACGGCTTTTCATGCCGCTACGGATGGTCAGACTGAGAGGACTATTCAGACTTTAGAAGACTTGCTTAGAGCTTGTGCTCTTGACTTTCAGTCTAGTGGGGAAAAGAGCTACCGTGGTGGGTTTTGTTACAACAACAGTATCATGCAAGCTATAGATGGCTCCATATGAAGCTCTTTATGGAAGGAAATGTCGGAGTCCTATATGTTGGAATCAATTGAGTGATGTTCGTGACTTAGGCCCCGATGTTCTTGTTGAAACCATTGATAATGTGAAGGTCATTCTTGATAGAATGAAAGCCGCTCAAGACCGTCAAAAGTCTTATGCCGATATCCGAAGAAGGCCTTTAGAATTTGAGGTGGGAGATAAAGTATTCTTGAAGGTATCTCCAATGAAGGGTGTTAAACGGTTTGGTGTTAAGGGTAAATTGAGCCCGAAGTACATTGGACCTTTTGATATTGTGAAAAGGATTGGTGGCGTTGCTTATAAGTTGGATTTGCCGCCGAATTTAGCTAAGGTTCATGATGTATTCCATGTTTCTCAATTGAGAAAGTATGTTAGTGATCCAAGCCATGTATTTCAAAAGGGATTGCCCGAGCTTGAACCGAATTTATCCTTTGAAGAGAAGCCGATCCGTATCCTAGATCGTAAGGATAGGAAGTTGAGAAGTAAAGTAGTTCCTTTGGTGAAAATCTTGTGGAGGAGTGCTAATGTCGAAGAAGAGACTTGGGAAACCGAAGCTTCTATGCGTAGTAAATATCCGAGTCTTTTCGAGTTAGGTAATTTTTATTTTCCTCAAGTTTCGAGGGCGAAACTTTTTAAAAGGTGGGGTAATTGTAACACCCGGAAATGTACCCTATTTTTTATAATGGAAATATTTTACGAATACCATTCAGTAATTTTAAGTTTTAATTTAGAATTTTATGTTCCGAGTCGAATTTAGAATTTCCGAGTTCGTATTTGGAATTTCCGCGAGATTCCATGAGAATCCCGTCTTAAGGCGAGTTTGACTTTTGGTTGACTTTTTCCTTACTTATACTCATACTCCTTAACCTAATTTCCTACTCAAACTCACAAACACATTCCTTCCTCTTTAAGAAAACTCAAACCTTGCCTCCTTAGCTTTTTCCGATCTTTGATTCATCGTAGTTCATTCGTTACTCGATAGAATTCACGTAAGTTCGTCTCATTCTTCTTCCCTTACCTTCCTCTATCCGTATTGATGTTAAAATCATCGTCTTTCTCGCTTTTCAAATTTCCCGTCTTTCTCAAGATGAATTTCATTCATCTTTTATGGTCTAATTGTAGGTGGTGACCTCCAAGATCCCGACAAAGACTATTACCTTATTGAAGAGGAGCTTGACGATTAGTAGAGACGCTTAAAGCTAACGGTGAAGCGTTACTCGGTATCATTTACGTGTTTTACATGCTTTATATGCTAGAAATCGTATTAGAATACGATTAGAAAGCCTAAAATTCATAGTATGATTAATGAATGTTGTTATATGATGAATGTTGATGATATATATTGCTTGTTGATGATTATTAGAAGTATATTTGAGAATTGAATTGAATTGGTTAAGTGAGCAAAGCTCACGGGTGAAGGGGTGTTCCCAGCCGGTCGACCGGTCGCCGGTCTGACCACCGGCTGAGAACACTCCAGGAACATTTTTGGAAAATTGGAATTTGTATGATGAGGTGCTCTGTGCCGGTCCACCGGCCGCCGGTCCACTGGCCGCCGGTCCACCGGCCGCCGGTCCACTGGCCGCCGGTCCACCGACCGGCCTGGACTACTTTTCTCTGTTTTTCTATGATTTTGGATTTTTGCCTGTGTTCTGAGCCGGCCCACCGGCCACCGGTCCCCTGCCCGGCCTGGAACACGGCTGTGTTGTTTTCCTTTAACTTCTAAAACTCGTAATTTATAATAGTTCGCATGGTCCGTTTATCGTATAATTTTACGTAGTGACTTATAATATTCATGTTTTGTATATATCATTTCTTATTCGCTTGTATCACATGTTTTGTGACGGTTTTTTCTATGTCCCACTTTGAGTCGGTTTTTACAAATGTTACGGTTTGAGCACTATTTTGTCTTGTGCTTTGTACTCTCATTCCCTTGGCTACCTTCCCGTTCGTAAGGCTGGAATGTCGGAACGGAGAGGTATCCTACTGCTTAAATGCATGTGTTAGTGGGCATACGACGACGTTGTTGGGAGTTGAACGCTATGCGTTGATCGACCCGGCCGTCAAATGTTGTGTACTTGCGAGGTGGTGTTATTTGCATGTAGCGTACCGCTTGTTATGAGGCTTGAGCTCTTTTCCGCCTCTTTCGTGAATGTTTGCTACCGAATTTGGGGTACTCGGCGTCATATGATTGACCGAGTCTTGGATGCGAAACGTTTATCGCATGTCGAACTGGAAAATGCGATTCCGGGATTCTGGCCAGATTTAGACTAGGACCGTATTTATATCGTCGTCCTACCGGAGGAAATTAGTGAACATATACGAAATGTGATCGTGTATGCATTCAGGGAAATGTTTATCCCGTGGATGCCTGTTAATCATACTTGCAATGTACATGGTGCTAGTGCGTTTCATTTACCGTGAGAGATGTCGTCTTGTGTCGTTCTTGAATGCGTGATTTCATGATATTGTTCATGGTCATTGCATGATTGGGCACCGTCAATGTCTTGGTTCGTGAATGGATGATAATATGTTGGATTTACTGTGATCATCGCATGACTTGACTTGGTTTGTCTGTCGAGTCTCAATCTTATCAATCTTATACCGCTAACGGTGAGATGCAAGCCCTAGTGAGCGTATTCGGTTGCCTAAGAGTGTCTTCCCCGAGTCTTTGTATAACATGATGGATTCAAACTTGTAACTCATATGCTCTTATCATTATTTATCGAATTGCCTATTTATTCTTATCGTATCTCACATGTATATCTATATATGCATGATTTTACTTTTGTATTTCCTTCTACGTACGTTTAATGTGATATGGCTGGGAGAACCCGGAGTTACTCCTCACTGACTGTGGCGTTCATGTTTTTCATAAATGAACAGGTTGCATGCTTGGATGACTTTTTGGATATGATATTTTGGGGTTCGGGTGTGAGCTAGCGGGCGTTGTCCCTGGAAGTTTTCACCTCTAGACGATATTAGCTAGTTTTGCTAAACACTTGTTCTTTGCTAACATTTTAAGAGACCCCGTCTCTTTGTTGTATTTCCGTATATAGTTGTAATATTTTGACACTCCTCGTTCTATTTAACTTGCATGTATAAAAGTTTTTAAAACTACCTATTTCCGCTATATAATTCACATGCTTGTATGTTTTATATTTTCGCATTCGCGAGGTTTGTCACACGAGTAGTGACAGCCCTTGGCACTAAGATGAGTACACAATGCGGTATGGTTGACGTCAATCGCTTTCCATCCTTAGGCCCATATAAGAATTTGGACCATCTAGACGGGATGATTGGTCGAGAGGGTTGGGTTAGGTGTAGGAAGGCTGAATAAAATGACCTAGGAAGGTCATGTAATGAGAACCGACAACTGTCTCACACATACTATTCCCTAACCTCGTTCAAGTTTCACCCTGGGTAACACGTAAGTGTATTATCCCTAGTGGAGTCTCCAAACTGTGATACACGGGTTTCCTAATCCTTTCCAAAACTGTGGTGCACGGGGTACTACAGTTGGAGAAACGAGGGTAAAGCTTGAAAACACGCATTTGTGGAGTCACCACCAACTTTTGTGGGAAGTTGGAACCGTTCGAATACTTTATGTCATATCAAGACACAAAGTGATGAGATGAACACTAAGAACTCGTTACCCTTAGCATTCTATGTCTAGAATGACTCTCATGGATGCCAATGAACACGGATGTTCACAGAGATTTGGAGTAAGGGGTGAGGCTACGCATTAGGAAGTTCTTTTGATCGAACACCTAATCCCGCGCGCCTTGATAGCGGCCTATACTAATGATTAGGAAACTATTCTGTTATCGATGTGTTGTCAATTATATGCATGCTATGTAATATCCATGTTTTAATCCTAGCATGTGAGCTTAGACTAGTCGGTTGAACATGTAATTTAACATTTATTTAGGTCGACGTAGGATTTAGATTGAATTGCATGTGAGAACACAAGTAATTAAATCATACAATGATTAAACAAAACTATAAAATAAATATTACAATTGATTACAACGGACACGGGATCGATGTCGGAAATATGTTTGAAAGATTAATTGAAATAAAGAAAAGAATTAATGAAACTAAACGAACCAAAATAGCGGTGATAATACGAATATTAGTCAGTAAATTATCTAATTAAATTACGTCAAAGCAAACCAGGAAGTTCAGAGACAGAAACCAGCTCGGAACATGCACAACAGGAGGTGCGTCCTCTGGAAGTGGCGCAACACTCTGTGCGTCTGCCCTTAGTTGGGTTTTGGCTGTGAAGCCAGAATCGCAAACATTTTGTGTTCGTTGGTGTATTACGGTTTATTAATGATCTACAAGTCGAATTATTGTTTTTTAAGTCATATTAATTATATCAACTATATCAAAGGCTACTCTACAGATTAAATATAGACGGATCTTACCTCTAAAGACACAAATTGATAGATGACAAAAACCCACTAATATTAATTATTAGGGATTTAAGTCAAACAAACTAAATAAAAGAAAAGGTTTGAAAACAATTTGGACATAAATCCGACATAAATCTTACATTAATTATAATAAAGTACAATAAAAAAAAAAGATAGGATTAAACACCATTAGACTTACATGTTGACGAAATGAGATATGAACTAAAGTTATTGATTTAGCAACAGCTCGACTCGAATGTAAAGAAAGTGCCCTCGCAAGAGGAACGATCGATTAATTAAGTTGATTAAAATTGATTATTGTTGAGTTGGTCAAATTGGTGGTCAATGGAATAACGTGACAGGTACCCAGAAGGATATGAGCTTACGTGGTTGATTGATCAAGCACGTAGTTGTCAAAATGCTTAGAGCAAGGTCTACAATGCAAAGAGAGAGAAAGAAGGGGCGAAACACTCGGACACAGAAAGAAATCTAGAAAATATTCTGGAAACAAGTAGAACGAGCTGGGGAAGAGGCGCAGCAGGAACTGCGACCTTTGGAAGAGGCACAGCGCCCACTGCGTCGTTTCCCAAGCAGTTTCCTACTCTGAAAGAAATATTTCCGCGTTTCTTTATGGAAATTGCGGTAGATTTCGAATTCTTTTCTATATAAAATATGAATATATTTTACCGAGAAAGGATAAGTTTTGAACCATTAAAATATCCGGAATACTCTCGAGCGTTCGGACACGGTTTTAAAAGACGGTTTATAGAAAATGAAGCGGTTTTTGACCCGGACTCCAAAATGACTCTAATGACTGTCAGAACAACCTTATCGGTACGTAGACAACGACCAAGGTTTACACACAATTGTTTGAGCTATCACTTGACGATAAACTTACGAATTGTCATACATCGTTCTGCATACCAAACATGCGGCCCGGTCATCACTGGGTGGTTGGCGGAAGGTATAGATTCTAGGTATCTACACCTCTTCAAACAGATGCGGGTATTTCTCCCTCATCGCAGTTTCAAGCTCCCATGTTGCTTCTTCTACGTTATGGTTAGTTCTTAACACTTTCAGTAGCATCGTCTCTCCATTTCTAGTCGTGCATACCTTTCGGTCTAAGATCTCCTTTGGAACTTCAACAAAGGTGAGTGCCTGATATAGCTCAATAGTCTCAGCCTCAAGAACATGAAAGGGGACACTCACATACTTCCTCAGCTGCGAAACATGGAATACATTATGGACCCGGTCAAGAGCAGGTGGTAAGGTCATAAGGGCCTATAAACTTCTGGCTCAGCTTGCCCCTCGTCCCAAATCTCATCACCCCACGCATAGATGACACCTTCAAGAGGACTTTGTCACCCACCTGGTGTAGTAAATATCGGTATATTTCGTCATTAAATTACGGATTATATCGAAACTATAGTATATGAATTACGACTCATAAAAGAATTGCATAATTTAAAATTATAATGAATCTAGAATTAACCTTTTGACCTAGAAAATTTGGCCTATGAACAATATCGAAATCGATATTCTCCTAATTGTTGCACCCAAGATGCTCCAAGATATGCCTTGCTTGTGCTAGAATGTAACAACCCGAAATATACCCGATTTTTCTAGTAAAAATATTTACGAACACTTTTCAGTAGAACTTAAGTTTTTAAAATAGGAATTTTTGTTTCGAGTCTTATTTTGAAATTCCGCGTTCGTATTTGGAATTTTTGAGGGATTTCATGAAAAGACCGTTTTTAGTCATCTTTGACTTTTCTTGACTTTTAAGTCGTCTTTGACTTTTCCTTGACTTTTAAAGTCGTCATTGACTTTTTCTCGACTTTTAAGTCGTCATAAACTTTTCTGGACTTTTAAGTCATTTTTGACTTTTCTCGACTTTTCAGTCAACTTTGACTTCCGTTGACTTTTCCCGACTCGTCTCATAAGTCTGAAGACCGAAATTTTATTTAAAAAAATAATATTTTTGATTTATTTTTATTTAGATTTATTAAGATTTATCATAATTTAATATAATTATTTTGAATTTATTCGGAATTTAAAGAATAACGTTTACGGTTTTAACCGAACGTCATTTAACTATTCCCGACGCATCGTAAAGCGCGCAACAAAATCGAAACTCGAATTTGGCATGAGTCACGCGCCCATGTCATCGTTTTCCACTCACGTTAGATATTTTAATTCTTTTGATTAAATTAATAAGAATATCTAAGATATTTTCAACTTTATCGATTAGTTAACGAAAATTACGCAAATCGCTCAAAATCAGACCCGCTTTCTCTCCTATCCTCACGGTTTTTCTTCTCTCTTTGACCTTGATATTTTCTTTCTTTTCCTTACAATAACATAATATCTTGATATTTAATTCAATTAACTTAATATCTAATTAATTACGGTAATATAATTATTATACCGGGTCAATTCCATAACCACCATTTCAAACCCCAACTCACTAGTTTGCTCTATATTACACGACACTCCTCACCCCACTTTACTCACAAACAACTTTTCATTTTACAACAAATCAACTTAAGATCAAATAAATCGTTCTTCATCGTTCTTGAACGTTCTTCGTCGTTCTTCATACGTTCTTCGTCGTTCTTGAGCAAAACCTTCATAAAACCTTCATTTCTTAATTAAATCCGTCCTAACTTATATTTCTAGGATCTCCTCTTCGCTCCCCATCTTCAAGTACGTTTTATTTTAAATTCCGACAAAATCGTTTTCAACACTTTAATTATGGAAAATCAAGTTTTAAGTTCTAATAATTGTTTTCTTGTCATTTCTTATAGGGGAAGATTTTGAAGACGAGTTTGGTGACTTGTATATTTTAGGAGAAGACTAGAAGACGGGTTTCTTATTTTCTTAGTTCTTATTATTTTGGTGCTACTTGATTTTAGCTAGCTAAGGTAACGATTCCGAGTTACTCGACGGATAAATGTTACATAGCTTTGGTTTACTTTAGTTTTTGGTGCATCTTTAGTTTTTGTTCATATGATTATGGTTTTATGATTTTAGTTAGTAACATGATAAGTGGTTGATTTTATTATGTTGTAGGAATTTATGAATATGTTGGTGTCCTTGTTATATTTTTATGATTTCTTCATGATGATGATTGTTGCCTGTTGGATGGTTAAATTGGATGTTTAAAAATGGATGTTAGTAATTAAAAACATGTTAGAATTAATTGGAAATTTGGATTGTTGCTTTGGTTGTGTGAACCGTGGAGGAGGGGCCAACCCGGACCAGACCAGCCGGTCCAGGCCGGTTCAGACCGGTCTGGGTTGGTCCATGGTGGGTCCGGGTTTTGGTCTTTGGGTTGTGTCGATGTTTGATTGATTGGTTGTTGTTTTGACGGGTTTTAAATATGTTAAAGCATGCGGGAAATATTAGGAAAACGGTTTTAGAAAAAAATGTAAAATCTGCCACTTTAGCCAAATCAGGCCGTGAGGCCCAAATCAGGCCCATGTGGGTCCGGTCCAACTCAGCCCGTGGGTCCCACTTTGGGACTTGTGACGGTTTTTGAGTTATCGTCATTTTTATCGTGTTTTGTAATATTTAGCAAGTGGGAAATATTAATAAGTACAATATTTAATTAAAAAGGTTTTTCATAAAATTATTATTTCTCACATGTTAGAAATTATAAGATGAAATCGTAGTTTAATTTAATATCCTTTAAGTCAAGCGGGTTTGGGTATGTTATAATAATTCACATGTTAGAAGTTAATAAAATAAAATGTAATGAATATG
>JAIUZE010028992.1:0-13942 GCA_022085475.1 Heliosperma pusillum | reverse complement strand
GCGTTCATGTTTTTCATGGATGAACAGGTTGCTTGATTGGATGGCTTTTTGCTTGGTATTTTGGGTTCGGGTGTGAGCTAGCGGGCGTTGTCCCTGGATGAAACCCTCTAGACGTTGTTTAGCTAGTTGCTAATTACTTTGTCTTTTGTTAACACTTTGAGAGACTACGTCTCTTGTGGTATTTTTATTTAGTTTGTAATATTTTGACACTCCTCGTATTTTCCTATCTTGCATGTATAAAACTTTTTAAAATACCGTATTTCCGCTATATACAACATAAAACATCATTAATTTGCGGCATCATAAAAGGGGTCATTTGAGGCGTTTTTGATGTAGCAGCAAATAAGGGGGCCGCAAATAGCAAAGCTATTTGCGGCGTTTTCTAAACGCCGCAAATAAATACCTAATTGCGGCGTTTTTTTCAAAAAAAAAAACGCAGCAAATAAATACCTATTTGCGGCGTTTTTTTCCAAAATAATGCCGCAAATAGGTATTTATTTGCTGCATTTTTTCAAAAAAAACGCCGCAAATAGGTCTTTATTATTTAAAAAAAATATATATTTGAGGCATTGATTTGCCTCAAATAAGCCTTACAGATTTATAAAAAAATTATCCAAACAATGATTATATAAATACTCTCAAACATATTTTTCACAAACAATTTTACATGATTTTAATAAATATTCTAAATTAATACATCAAATACAAGTACAACAGATAAAATATTCTAAAACTAAATATAAGGGCAATAAAATACAACATTACAAAGGAGCTGAAGTTTGTTTCTAATCTCAACTTCTAAAACTTGAAGAGTATGATACATGAAGGATATGAAGTTTGCTTTGATTCCCTGCAAGTAAAGACACAACCATGCCCTGATCCTCGACTACACACCAACATCACCATATTAGCTTATTCATTGATATAAAATACATAACAACTTCAAAGGAGACATACGCCTTAAAAAAGAAAAACTAGTCTAGTCAACACTTGTCATATTTTCCAACAAAATTATGTATTTAAGACTTGTTGAACCCAAGTTTCTGTGCAAATGATCACTAGGATTCCAATTAGAACACTAAATTTGAACGGAGCTAAAAAGATCAAGAATTTTAGTGCGCAAGCGGAGCTAAAGAAGAATTATTAATACACTAACACCGAAAAGTTAATTGAATAGTTTAAACTGATCACCTTCTAGAGCTTTTACATACTGCTAGGATAACATAAAATGATGCAGCATATCCTTCTCCTATATCCGCAAGTCCTCTTAAATCCTAGCCTGAAAGATAGTTGTGAAATACATTTAAACTTTGAAATACATGAGAAAATGTTACACTGAACATAATCAATATATAATCTATATCTATATATATAGAAGGACTAGCATTTGGTAAAAAAATTACCTTACATTCTGTCCGCTTTACCTGTGAAATGTGCATCTCAAAAATCAGAACGACGAGTCAAGAAATAAACAAGTAAATACCCTCAACATTTTATCTCATTTTTGAACTTTTTCAAAAGAACTACATATGAGGCACATAAAACTTTTTCAAATGTGACCATTGAGTTAGCTAAATTTTATTACTTTTTTTTTTAACGTTATCACCCAGCCTAAAAGAACTAACATCGTAGAAAACAAGTAGTTAGATAAACAACAATACCTAAGCCTAAAGAATGCAATATATCTTGAGTGCATATCAAGAGAACTGGACCACTTACAAGCAAAGAGAAACAATGACGGAAAAACAGGGCTCAGTTGCTCAACATAGTACCCAGCTTTCAACCTATCAAAAAATCATAGACATGTCACCATGAGGATGGTGTTGACTTGGTATTAGTGTAAGGTAAAGTTTCAAATGAAAACGATGCATGAAAAGGAGTTACAACGACTATATTACTTCTATGGTACCTAATTCTACTGGAACCTGTCTTACTGAAATACTACGCATGTAACTAAACACCAACAGAGAAAGAAATTAAAGCGTTACATTCGCCTAGAATACATGTACACCAACAAAAAAATTATCGGAGTCGTCTAAAAGCTCTTCACTTCAAGTACTCGATAAAAATCAGTCACATGGAAACAATTAATATATGCAAAATGAAAGGCTAAAGCATTAGTAGGTTTGAGTGAGTAGGTAATTTCTTTAAAGTGAAAAATGCAACTTCATTAAAACAAACAATCCCTGCAAATAGAATTAAACTCACAGTTCTCTTTTAAGTAGATGGACTATTTTGACTAAATGACGGGTAAGTAACACAAACTGAGTTGATATAATACAAAATTGAAGGAAAAAACATATAAAACATGAAAATTTAGAATAAAAGAACTATCTTTGTGGTGAGAATTCCATTGCAAACAACAGAGACGGACATAAAATCAACTTGGTGACAGGAAAATGGGCATTTGTACACAAGCCAAAACTTCAATCCCTCATCTTCACAAATTAGGAAAATGGCTGAGTGTCTTTATTGTCTGGACCGTGATCGCTGAGGACATGGGTGGCCGAGAATTGTAAAATTCAAAACAACTAAAGAAATTAAACCAACTCCTATCAATTAAAAAACTAAAAAGACCTCAAATAATATATAACACAATCGATAGTAAAACTTAAGCTTTGAAACTAACATTTAAAGTACAAATAAGGGAAATTACCAATTGCTGCTGGAGCAATCAACTTAACAAATTTAACAAGAAAGATTCAATTGTATGTCCCTTACTGGATGGTGAAAGAGTAGGCAGACTAACAAATTATACAAGAAAGGGGTTAGGTTTCCAAGCTCTAATTTAACAAATTTGGGAGGGATATGTCCCTTACTGGATGGTGAAAGAGTAGGCAGACTAACAATTGTATAGGTCACTTACTAGTTTTAGTAATGCTCATACAATGTTTGCTTTAGAAAGATTCAATTTGAGGATACTAATAATATATAGGTGAAGTTACTCAGATTCACAAGAAAGAATACAGATTGAAATTTGAAAGCATGTAGTACAATTTAGCAAGAACACAAAACCTGAGAGTTGTGTTTAAGCGCTTGAGTAACTAGGGATGCACTGAATCCAAAATTCATTCTTTTAGTCACTTAGTTGACGCCTGATCAAGTCATGATCATTGCTCACTATTGAAGTACTTCCCTACACTGAAGCAACATAAATCAGCATTAATAAAGACCATAATTGCATTTGATTGCTAGCAATTTTGCATTTGATAGATAGCAATTTTGCAAGCAGAAGATTACACTTACACTACTTCAAGGAGGAATCTAAACCCCTAAACTGGTCATCATCAAATTTAAATGCCAGAAAGGTGAAAAAAATTGATGTGAGTGGAAGGGTTACATGTAAATGAAAACAAGTTGAGGGAAAGAGAGTCAGAGCAACTAGATTACTTTTATGTTACCTCCTTCAGCAAGAACTTGTCTCACTGGAACCACAGGCTACCCAAATGCGTACATGTTAGGCAAAACTTAACTTACTTGATCAAACTAATGATGGAAATGCTAGTACTGTTAAATGTTAATCATTACCTTGATATTAGAGGGAAAAAAAAGACGGTGAATATGTACCCATAATTAGCTACTCCTGGCTCCCTCAATCAACTAACGAGACTAAACCCAACATAACATTGTTACATACATCACTTAACAAAAAAATATTTCGCCAAAAGAAAAGAGTTGAACATTTCCGAAAAGAAAATAACATTATTGTCTAAAATAAGATACACTGGACCCTGCTCCCGCCATGTGTCTTCAAACTTGTCTAGTATGTTCTCGGTCCATGATTTATAGTGCACTTTGAGAGTTGAGACCCAAAATAGACCAGAATAGAACATCTTGAAAATGACCCAACATAACCCTTAATCACATCTGACGCAAACTTGGTTGGATACAACATTGTTCCAGCGCAAAGTACATTATCCAAAAACGACGGAGAAGACTATACTTTATATCAAACTTAATATTATCTCTTAGAAGACCTACTGGCACTTCTGCAAACAATATAATCTATATGATTCCGGAAGTGAAGAATAAGAAGGAGAGAGTTGAAATAGAAAATTGAAAATCATACTGTAATTGAATAAAAAGAAACCCTAATTTGGACCAACCGCAATGAAAAAATCTGATCAATTTAGTTCTAATACTTCAAAGACAACAATAATAATGCTATATTGATTGATTTAATAACAACAATAGCATCACACAACACCATAATGCAACTAAATAAGCAAATAGTCGGATTATTCATAAACTCTAACTAATTCGAAAGAAATAAGGGACGAATTGTACCAATTATCAAAGAGGAACCAACTGGAGGTAGATGGGCGATGCGAGGTGCATGTGCGTCTTGGTAACGGTGGCGGTGGAGCGGCGAGTTTCTATGTTTCATGTTCTACGGATAAGGGAGTTTGGGTATTGAGAATTGGGTATAAGAATACTGAAGGATTGAGGGAGTTTGGTTTCTGGTGGGTGGTGGCCGGTGGGTATGTTAATATACTTTTAAATTTTTATTTTTTTTAATACCAATTTCTTATTTGGGGCGCTTTTTTAGGGAAAACGCCTCAAATAAATTTGGGTGTGTTTTTTTTTTAATATCATTGAACTCTATTTGCTGCTATTTGGCAAAAACGCCTCAAATGATGAGCCGCAAATAAATGATTTTCTACTAGTGATAATTCACATGCTTGTATGTTTTATATTTCCGCATTCGCGAGGGTTGTCACAAAATCACTTCTTAAAGTGAATAAACCATATCAAATCGAACTAAAATGAGGGGATAAAATCATACAAATTAACACTTATCAAATTCCCCCAAGCTAAACCCTTGCTTGTCCTCAAGCTAGCATACAATAACAAACATGACAAGGACAAGGGCGACGAGCTACAATCAATCCAACCAAATACAAATCCCATCAAGTAGCTTATAGAGCACAATGAAATACATCCCGAAACAACGTGGGCATAGGGAAAATGTAAAACATGGTTGAGATTTACATAACGGCGTAGCATAAGAAACATTAAATAGACTTTTCGGCTCTTGCATGATCTTTTGACAATGGACTCTCACGGTGCACTCAACACTCAAATTTTCATATAAATCAAGAAAATGTTATTTTATATTTGAGTGGCACTCTCCTATCTACGACTTATGAGAATGCGCCCGCAATCTAATATGGTAAACATTCCAATACTACAAGTCAAAACAATCATGAAAAGCATAGAAATAAGTCAAAAGCAAGAAGAAGGCTATGGGAGATGGGTAACAAAGTGGACAAATGAATTATGGTAATGTGGAGCTAAGGTCAAGCTAGCAACATACCAATTATGCAAGGATGCTCAATCAAAACTCGGAACCATTCCCAAGAAAATAAAACTAAGCCAAAAATAGCAAATTGGCTTATACTCATGGCAACACAAGAGTGAATTTCCCAACTTTTTGAATTTCGGATCATGGAAATAACACTCACAACTTCTTCTTCTTTTCATAAACCATTTTTTTTTCAATACATGCTTCTTTCTTTCTTTTCATTCTCAACATCATTTGTTTTTTCATTTGTTTTTCTTTTCATTTTTTTTCATTCTTCTTTTCTTTTTCTTCGGCACGGCAATCAGTAATTCCGTCCAATCAAGATCACTTTGACATAACTTGTACAATATCCCAAATGAGCACCCAAACACAAACGGTATAGCTACTAACTTAACAAGGTAGGCAATATTTTTACATGTAGCTAGTGAAATGTGAAACAATGTGAAAAGGGGCTAAATTTAGGCAATGAATTCAAAGTGAATGGCTTCAAATGCTTTTTAAATCATGAATGTAATGCTCACTAGAAATGGAATGAAAACCATACTTGTGCGTTTTTGATGTGACACAAATCATAAGGAGAAACTACACAGACCTAATTGGGATCGGGTATAGATGTACCGATCACTGGAGGCTCTACCTTACCGTATATGTAGTTTGCCAAAGTCAAGATCAAGCCTAATAAGTCTAAAATCAATCCCTCACCCACTGTGTACAAGACATCCCCATGTATGCAAAATCCCGTCAAAAGCGTGAAACATTGGCTAAAAAGCTACAATAAGGGAAATGCATTGAGGAATGACATTATGCACAACACAATTGGGTGGACAAAACACACAACTTTTATTAAATTTTTTTTAATTTTTTGATTTTTTTGGATTTTTCAAAATTTTCAAATTCAATAAACAACTAGACTAAATAAACAACGACACAAACTAAATCCCTCCCCCAAGCTAGAATAACACATTGTCCTCAATGTGCGAAACGGGTTTAAGCGCAGAAAACACAAAGAAGGACAACATAACCAACAAAGGAATGGGGGACGACTCAACAAAATGGTAAAGAAAGAAAAGAAAACATACAACCGTGCAGCAGCTCCCCCAAGCTAGCTTGAAAACGGGGGCAAAGTACAACCCAAGCACCAAAGTACCTGTGATGAACAAGCTACTACAATACTAGATAAAATTATTGTCTTATTGTCAAAGCTATTAGAACCAAAACCAAATGAATTATTTAAAAGTTAACATTATTAAATTGTCCAACAAAAATAATTTATTTCATAATAAAAATATAATAAAACACGGGTTGCCTCCCGCGAAGCTTTATTTAAATGTCTTGCTAGACTCTTTATTAATGAAAATCATTCTTTGTGCCTTAAAAAGCATGTCAATGCCCTTAGAAGTCGATCATATACCTGCGCATGGGCTATACAAAAACATATGTAAGCAATTGACAAGATATAGGCATGAAATATTGAAGGTAAGAATTGATATATCTTATCATTGTGCGCATGACAAACTTCATAGATGACCACTGACCTGCTCCACTCGTCAGTGAGAGATGGAGTGAAATGTTTAAGATCATGGAACAAACAATTAGTTCCCAAAATATCATTAGTGGACTCTAATTGGGGGTAGGGTGAATCAAAGGAGTGGGAATCAAAAATGGGTGGTTGATCCCACTTAATTTCAAGGCTAGGTTCACAAAACCCAGTATCATTTTCAAATAAATCTGGAATATCCTTAGCGAAGGGAGTTTCAAAGAAATCTGATGACTCGATCGACGACTCTCCATTGGAGTCACAAATGGGCTTAACAACATCCTTGTCTAAGGTCTCGACTACCATATGGTCAATATCAATAATGGGGGTCTCAAAATTGTCAAATGGAATGACACTAGAGTGACTTTCAATAGAAAAGGTTGGACCATCATCATCGTCATCTATTAATTCATATGATTAGGGAGAATTAGACTCACATGGGGGGCTGAAAAAGCATAGGAGAAATTAGACTCACATGGGGGGGCTGAAAAAGCATAGGAGAAATTAGACTCACATGGGGGGGCTGAAAAAGCATAAGGAAAATTGATTGGCTTACATTTTTTAAACGTGGGTTCTTCCTTTTGCCCTTTGAGCATTTGAACTTGAGCCATGATTTCATTGAGTTGCTCTTGGATTCTCAACCGCCGGTGCGTTTCTTCCCGAGATTGGAACGCCATAAAGTTCAAGAAAATCCAAAGTTCCTCTCCTCTCTTCTGATAAAGACTTCCACCACTTAATTGCATAGCCAGGCTACGACACTCAATGAGCATTCCATGAAGCACGACATGTCTCATATAGGTCTCATCAAGGGTATACCCAAGAGAGATAATATGGTTATAATAGCTATAAAATCGGTCGAGGTATTCATGGAAAGGCTCATTCTCACATTGTGGAGGTTGGAAATAGATAGTCAGTGAGAGAAAATAAAGCAATCCCTTTGAAAGAAAATATTCCTATTACCAGAAAAGAGTCACTATACTACAAGGAAAAGGTGAGAAAAATCTCAAGGAACAAGTGTTCCTCGAGACAAAAGAAAAGAGAAAAAAAAAAGAAAAAGACAAGGTAAAACTCTACTAATCACAAATAAACAAAACCATGCTCCCCGGCAACGGCGCCAAAATTTGACAGGGTTGTCGCGTACCCTAATCAAAGATAAATAACCCAGACTAGGCTAACAACAAATTAATGTAATTAGGGAAGTAAGGGGTCGATCTCGGGAAGACGGGAGATACTTGTGAATAGTTATGGTTAGAGCTCTATCTTATACGATTGGCAAATGTTTGTCACTAATTACTAAATGCTATAATAAAAATGATAACAATGCAATAAAGAAAAGAATCTAGGGAAGTAGGTTCACACATGTAGATTAACATATTGATGAAATTGGATTTAGAACATGCAAATAATTCATTATAAGTTCGTAAGAATGATGTGTTCATTACAATCATAGATCAGATGGTCTAGCAGGCTTTTAGGCAATTTACTAGTTCTTAATCTACCTTGTCATGCTTTGTCTATTCAATTCATGTATTTCTACCTTGGAAAAGAATTCCATTTTAGTCAATGATTTTGACCAGAAATCGTTAACCATCATTACATTCCAAACATGCATAGACACAACGTTTTAAAGGCACAATTTCTTTATCCAATCTTCATCTTTTAGTTAACCTAACATGGCTACCCTACACCCTAGAAAAACGACTACTTATGCATGATTAACAATGAAAGGGCAACTAAGATTATAAAACTAAGAATGGTAAACATGATAAAGGAAATGCTAAAAGAAAATGAAACTATAATGTAAACACGGGAGTAAAGATTACCGGAAAGGATGAGCAAATATTGAAATGGAATAAGAACTTGAATAGGAAATGCAAACCCGGAAACTTGAGTTCCAATTACAAGTAGAACCATACAATTGAAGAAAACTTAGAACTAAACTAAACTAGAGAAAACTAAAACTAAACTAAACTAAGAAAGATGAGAGAAAGAAGAAAAACTAATCTAAAGAGAGAAGTGTTTTTGTACATGTAGTTGTTGTTAAATTGTGTGTGATGCATAGGCTATTTATAGGGTTGAGAGGCTGCTGTGTTTCGTCCAAATTCATACCCTAGACAACCTAATAAAGCACTCCATTAAGGCTTGGTAGAAGAAGAGCCAAGAAGCGCTCAACAGCAAACATACCCGATCGGGGATGTGGTAATCCGATCGGGGAAGTTGCACTCTTGGTCAATTGACTTTCGTTTCATCTCCTTTGGTACGTGACTTGATCTACCTTGACTCCTTTGACTTTAGATTCGAACGGGGATGTAACTAACACCTCTTGGGCCTCATTTCCTCTCCTTATTTGAGCTTGATCATGTCCCCAAGGGTTAAGGGTCGGAGCATGAGGTTTGAGACGACTTTTGTCGACGAATAGCAAAACCGTCGCAACTTGTGCATATGAGCTCGGAATGACTTGAAACTTGTTCCCTTTGACTCGGAACCTCGAGATCTTTATAGCATGCCATCTTAACCTCACGTAATCATGCTTCTTAGATTCTCCGTGCTCATATTTCCTTCTAATGGCGGGATTTGAAGTAGAAACGACTCAATTCCTACAAATGACATTAAAGCACGAGAAATACTGCAAAGGAGAGATTAGCTCATAAAACCACTTCTTAAAGTGAATAAACCATATCAAATCGAGCTAAAATGAGGGGATAAAATCATACAAATTAACACTTATCAGTACCTAGAGCTGGCAAGTCTGACCCGACCCGAAACCCGAGCAAAACCGACCCGACCCGACCCGAGAATACTGCAACCCGAAACCGACCCGACCCGATGACGACCCGTAGCCCGTTGACGACCCGAAGATTAGTGACCCGAACCCGACCCAGACCCGAACCGACATTGACCCGACCCGATTAAATTGACGCCGTTACAATTATTAACCTTAATAATGATCAAAATGAAAGTGATTTTTTGTTTAAATTGATTTGTTTGACTTAATAATGAAGTAATTAAACCAAATAATAATTTAAAACTAGATTTAATGGAAAATTATTGAAGTATTGCGATAAAATAATCGGACCCGATTACGACCCGACCCGACCCGATGTATCATTTGACCCCAAAATGACCCAACCCGATAACGACCCGACCCGAACCCAACTCGACCCGAACCCAACTCGACCCGAAAGGGCAGTCTGACCCGATACGACCCGAACCCGATATGACCCGATCCGACTTAACCCGACCCAAACCCAACCTGACTGACCCGATTGCCACCTCTAGGACTGGTACCACACATTATCTTACTCGTATATTTTGTTACTAGGATGATGAATTTCAAGTTAATTTTTAATGGTCACGTTCATCGTTGTTAAATTTTCGATCCGGATTATAGGATCTTAGGATTCTACGATTCAAAAAGTGGTGACCGATTACGATCGTAGGTAGGATCTTAATTTTGTAGGATCTTACGATTCAACTTGTCTCAAATTTTTTAAAATTAGAATCTCAACCCGATCCTACGATCTTACGTTTTTACTATCCGATCCTACAATATTAATATTTTTATTTTTTTTGGTTAGTAAAATTTTATAAATATTTTTAAGAAATAAAATTACTATATACCCTAACAATTTGTGGGTACGTGACAAGATAATAATATTTTTGTTATGAAACCTATTATGTGGACACCATTGGGCTTTATGGTCCATTGTAATACTTTGTTTAATTAGGTTCTGACCTGAAATGTATTATATATACCCCTGACTGAGATAATAAATGATACGAGTTAGGATACGGGTCATCGGAGGGACGGGTTCAATGCAAGTCGGAGATCAGTTTAAGGCATTCCGATGATTATTTTGGGGTTGGCTAAATGAATCTCGGAATGATTCAATGTATCTCGAGCTTTCATTGAATACGGAGCCATTGAAGCCGAGCAAGCCTGATGCAACAATCTTTTGGACTGTGTCATAACTGCCATTTACACAGCAAGATTGATGCAACGATTCAATGGACTGAGTCATAGCTGTCATTTACACCTTCTTTTATTATCATTTAAAGTCTTATTATTTCTGCATTTGTGTCTAATAATATGGTTGTTAGAGGGTTATAAATAGGAGTTAATTATAGTCATTAAGCTAGTGTTTACTACATAGTTTGTGGCTGCATAGGATTCAAAATTTGTAGCTGTTGTAGGGCTGCCAAAGAAGGTAAGTTTTAGCCTAATTAAGAGCCTCTTTAAGAGCCTTAATTGGGTAGTTTATTGCCTGGTTTGACCAGCCATTTAGGCATGTGTTTTGGCTATTTAAGGCCTAGTTTTGTATGATCTAAAACATAAGATTTACACAAGATTTTGAATAAGAAAATGAATTTCCTGTTTGCAAATTAACGTTGTTAATTGTGAAAACATGAGTGTTTGAACGAGTTCAATCACAACTTGAGAGTTGGGACGCGTATTCCAAAACTTAAGAACGAATCATTCGACGTGTATTGAGTGATTTCCCATTGTTAATGCTATAGGTCTAGCGTTGGCAAATATCCCGGTTACAAATCACGTCCTTTTCCGCTGCCAAATCGTATCATATGGTATCAGAGCTTAGGCTCTTGATTTCCTTAAATTCAAGACGGTCCTAGGCGCATCAAATTCAAGTGTTGAAATTCTGATTGCGATTGGAATTCAAGGGTTAAACTCGGGCGAGGTAGTTCGAGGGTTAATCGGTTTTGATCTCTAGAGCACCTTCTAGTAATTTGTTGTTTAAGGCGTGAAAGTTGAAATAAAAAAACAATTACTCTTTTTGTCCGGGTACTGTTCATCCGAAAAAAAAAAAAATTTACTGTTTTCGTCCGGGGTACTGTTCATCCGAAAAAGAAAAAAAAAATTTCTTTTGTCCGGTATTATTCATCAAAAAAAAAAAGGGAAAGGCACATGTTGTATCAAAATATTAGCCCTTATCTCAACATTAGTAGGTACAAGAATTGGGGCAATTCTTTTTGAAGAAGGGGAGTATGATACGAGTGGGTTGTGGGTCAATGAAGGAACGAGTTCATTGAAAGTTGGAAATCAGTTTAATCATTCTCGAGAATAATTAAATGTATTTCGATCTTTCACTGAACGTGAGAGCTTCATTGGATGGTACGAAAATCTTTCTCGTAAAATACAAACGATCTCCAATTCGGTTTTCGTAATTATGGCTTCAATAATGGGTGCGTAGTAATGGGGATGGGTAATGACCAAAAGAATTGAAGACACTTTCAGCTTATTTTATTTTGTTTAATAAAAGGGTTAATACCCTATTTAATTATTAGCTTTATTTGGTAATTTATTTAGTAGTAATTAGTAGTAATTACCTAGTTTTAATTCTCTTTAATTAGCTAGTTAATTTTGGGATTGTAAGGACCTTTCAGTGGTCTTGTTTTGGCTATTTAAGCATTGGCATGGAATAAGAAAAGAAACACAAGATAAGAATAAAAGAAAAACTTTTGATTGTCGAGTTTCAATCAGCCCTTGTTATTGTTTGACGCGTTTTCAAACACTAACCCGAAATGTAATCAATAGGTCTTGATTATAGTTCACCATTGTTCGAATTATAGGTCTAGTTCGAGCAAATATCCCATTGTTTTGAGTTCTTGACGGAATTCAAAGCAAATATCCCTTATTTCATTATTAGTCTTTATTCAAAGCAAATACCATATGATGCGATTTGGCAGCGGAAAAGGACATGATTTGTAATCGGGATATTTGCCAACGCTAGACCTATAGCATTAACAATGGGAAATCACTCAATACACATCGAATGATTCGTTCTTAAGTTTTGGAATACTTGTCCCAACTCTCAAGCTGTGATTGAACTCGTTCAAACAGTCATGTTTTTACAATTAACAACGTTAATTTGCAAACAGGAAATTCATTTTCTTATTCAAAATCTTGTGTAAATCTTATGTTTTAGATCATACAAAACTAGGCCTTAAATAGCCAAAACACATGCCTAAATGGCTGGTCAAACCAGGCAATAAACTACCCAATTAAGGCTCTTAAAGAGGCTCTTAATTAGGCTAAAACTTACCTTCTTTGGCAGCCCTACAACAGCTACAAATTTTGAATCTTATGCAGCCACAATCTATGTAGTAAACACTAGCTTAATGACTATAATTAACTCCTATTTATGACCCTCTAACAGCCATATTATTAGATACAAATGCAGAAATAATAAGACTTTAAATGATAATAAAAGAAGGTGTAAATGACAGCTATGACTCAGTTCATTGAACTGTTGCATCAATCTTGCTGTGTAAATGGCAGTTATGACATATGACACAGTCCAAAAGACTGTTGCATCAGGCTTGCTCGGCTTCAATGGCTCCGTATTCAATGAAAGCTCGAGATACATTGAATCATTCCGAGATTCATTTAGCCAACCCCAAAATAATCATCGGAATGCCTTAAACTGATCTCCGACTTGCATTGAACCCGTCCCTCCGATGACCCGTATCCCAACTCCTATCAATAAACTAACCCTATTTCTTGTTCTATAACACGTTGTCGAAATTCTAATTTATTGAGCAAAAAAAATCAAAAGACAACTTATCTACAAATTTGCCCCAACTTATTTTATCTCTTTGAGGTATGTCTTGATCCATTGTTTCTTAAAATATGGGTTTGCTGAAATTTTATCGTATTGGAACAACAAAGGCTACAAAGGTATATTTGTCACATTTTTAATCCGTAAACCCTTTAAGTTATTTTATTGGATTTCTAGGTTTGTTTTAATCAATTGGAAAGTTACTTTGGGTTTTGACTCTTGTATTAATGGTGTAAGATTTAATCCGACTAAAGGTCAATAACTTCATACTAAATTAGTCGGTAAATATTAGATGCGGAAGCGTACCTTATTCACGACGATAGGTTGGGATGAACCGCCTGAAGTGACGGTCTTCAGGATTAGGTCTTCTACTAAACACACGTACCATATGGATCTCTCTATTGATGGGAGGCCAGGAGATTAGGTTATTGTGTGCTATCAGGGACCATAACCCACGTGACTATATATAGTCTCCTTAGTCTAATGCGCCCATCGTGCATTAGAAACCCTAATGGGTATCTA
>JAIUZE010028989.1:0-11409 GCA_022085475.1 Heliosperma pusillum | reverse complement strand
ATATGATATTTGAATATGATTATATGCAATTAGTCACATGTTAGGATGTTTTTCCCGTGACTGTATGATTATATGGTTGGTGTCGTGTTGACTAAGTACCCATAGAGAATTATGAGTATATGGCGTCTTGACCATTCTAATTCTAAATGAGTATCTTGGACCATGACATGATAGGCAGTACTATCTTTAACGAGTATATGTTCACCACTGATAGCTTCTGTGTCACTGACTTGGGCCCTTTGATACCAAGCCGGGGGCATGGCTGCCTAATTGCTTCCACTTTGGGAATGGAGCCAGCTTAAGTACTAGCCAACTCTGCTTAGGGGGTCTCCTAGTAGAGATTCTCATGTACTTTTGGTCATGAGACAGGGAATGGGTTAGCTGTTGTCGCTAGGTCTGCGCAGTATAGGACTAGGATGTTTATCCTACCTTGTGGTATAGACTCGAGTTACAGAAGTCGACTATTGACTGTGCTAAGAACTTATGCCTGTTTCTAGACGTATTGGTCTTTCATGTTTGATGATTCTATGAATCTTAGAAGGTGAGATGCAAGCCGGCTACGGTTGATAGAGTTTGGATTAGCGGTTGTTAACTGATTCACATGATAGCTTGCATGAGTAGCTTAGACTTCATATGCTAGGTTATATGTTAGTTATTTGTTTCATAACATGAAAAGCATATTGTACATGTTAAGGTTTTGTATTTTCCATATACATCTCTTTTATGTTATTCATGTTTTATTAAACTCGACATTTCGTGGCTGGAGAACTCGGAGTTACTCCCCACTGACTGTGGCTTCCGTGTTTATATTTAATGCGGTTGGCAGGTTGGTGATGCATACTTGGGTACATTGACGAGCTAGCGAGCGAAGATTCTTGACCTATATTCGGTTCTTAGGATTGTATATTAATTACACTCTTTATTCCGTATTTATTAGGGAGAATGTCTCCCGTTTTAGATACTTCTTATGTATCATATATTTTCCTTTTTGGTATGAACCTCTTTTCTTAAGAACCTTTGTTATGATGAATATATTTAATGGTAGGTTCCGGTTTTAAAATTTACCGATTTTCACTAAAGTGAACCTATTAAAAACGTATTCTCATCTTTTATTTATTTAAATTACTTGTTTATCTTTCCGCAAATTCGAGGGTGTCACATATGCATTTAGAGATATCAATTGGAGTTTGAGTTTAGGTGAGATTGACCAAATCAAGACATTCTTGACGTCATTAGCAACCTTCAAATAAAGGTCATATTCGGCCCAAACCACCGCGGACGATCTTGGCGCGGGTTCGGTGGGGGCTCTTCGACCAAGTAGCGAAGCACGTTATCGGATAACGCGGCGCTCTTGATCGTCGACTCCCATTCAACGAAGTTACTTCCGTCATCTTTTAGGACACGTTTGTCCATGACGGATCTCAACCATGAGTCCTTACCCATGGTTGCGTTGTTGGATGAAGTTGACATTGTGCGAATATTGTTACTACAACAAAAAGAAATATATAAACATTCATTGTTAATTTACTTGAAAAACAGTTTAAAAAGTTTAGCATTTATATAATGACCTCTCACTAAATTATATAAATGATTCCAAGACCCATCTTTAAATAAAAATAGTCATCGCATGCTACCTTTATCTAGAAATGGTAAGTCATTACTTGACTAATTCTACTCTTAGAACTCTTGGTTGACGGATTTCAACTAAATCCATCTCCTAGTCCCAAGATAACGCTTATCTCGTTGAGTCCAATCCAATTTTAGCTTGTGATCGTAGCACCCTACTTACCCGAGGTAAAAAGGGACCCACGAGCGTGGTAGCCCTAATGAACACGGGATTCATAGGTGTTACTAATTGGTAAGGCTAATCTTAATTTTTAAATATGTGAGAGATCTTGTCAATTTAGTTATTAATTCCCTATAAGTGAACTAAGTCGGTGAATTGTGAATATCGTTGAATTGACAATAACGGATAATAAAATGCATGTGTGACGATTTTGGCATGAGCGGAAATAAAGCAAGCAACCAAGCAACGATAAAATCCTAGTATGGCCACCTAGCTAATCAAATTAACTAGATAATTACAAATTCGAAAACCAACTCCTTGGTCCCTTGCCTCTTCACTTGGAACACCTTCCAAAATGGCACCGTCTTGAGGGAGTCACTGGTCTTCATAAAAATATTTACAAATATACAAATATACAAATTCCTATTATAAATTTATTCTATGAAATGAAATTATTAAATTATACAAACCGGCGATACGAGATCGCAATAAAATTACAACCAAACCGTTATTACCTTACATTTCGGGTAATAACGATTAAAAAATAACTAGGCCATACTAGGTACAAAATTTGCATAAATTATTAAATAAATGACATTCATTCATTAAACCATAAATAAAATAAATTGCTGCAAAAATCATGCCAAAATCGCCCTAAACACATTCATGCTCATTGTAGCTCGATTTTACGGGATTTATTGATTTTTAACCATTAAAAATCAATATCAAGATTTAAATCTCATTTAAATTCAAACTAATTAACTAAACTGTTTTAGAACTCAAACTTAGTCTCTAGTAATTTTTTTGGTCATTAATTAGATCGATTTGATTTCATTTGCTAAATATAACGGTTTAATCATAACAATTATGAAATAAACCCAAAATAAAATATAAAAATCATAAAAATTTGAAACCAAAAATTTTTTACATTCTGTAACATTTCTAGGAACTATAAAAATAAAAAAACTTTGCTCAAAAAATTTAAATTAATTTTATGAACAAATAGCTTTGTATTTAATGGTTTTATCAAATAAAAATCATTAAATATAGTAACACAGTGAAAATAATTATGAAAATTCCCCCAAGATGATCAATATCAAAATGATAAATGTACCAAAACTTTTCATGACCGGAAGATAAGGTTTCAATTTTATGAACATTATAATCTCATATTACCGACTTTTATCGTATAAAAATCAATAAACATGCAATACTTAATTAAAAGTCACAAAAGTTTACATATAATTTGTAATACATTCATGTGAGATCATATTAAAGTTTCATGGCCATAATCAACATGCAACTATTTTTAGTTAACTTTTAACTCATAAAATGCATGTTAACTCGGTTTAAAAGCCAAAAATCAAACTAAATAGCAAATCAATCCCTATAATCACGAAATTTGACCAAAGATATTTTGAGGTCATTAGGTATACATTCACCAAAAACTTTTGTCATAATCATATTTTAACTCAAATTTTTGATTTATTAGTTATCTTATAACTTTAATAAAAAATGTCCAAAATGAACATGCATGCTACAAGCTAGCTCTGATACCACATGAAAGTCCATAGACCTTAATTAGACTCCTCTAATTAGTTACTAAATTACTTGTTAATTTACTATTTAATGATCAATGTAACATGCATGCAAATATAAAGACATTTATATAAAAGAAGAAATTTCCTCACAATTATATGGAAATTAAATGGGCACAACAAGAACTCCTTCTTGTTGTTCTTGAGCTATTAATATGAATGAACAAGAATAATCTCCAAACTAGAAGACCTCTTTCAAGTTGCACCAAGATGATACCAAATAATCTACCCTTATTATTAACTAGATAATAAGATAGATATTATGCTACTAGTATTAGAATATATTACTACACTAGTAATACTTGGTAAATATTAGTATTATGAGAGTTTTAGTGAGAATAAGGGTTTTTGAGAGATGTATGAAAAACAAGCAAGAATGAACTAACAAAATGAACAACCATATTGCCCTTTTATAGGCAATATGGCCGGTCCTCAAGAGCCTCACAAGGGTCTTATTTTGCTTATTTTAATCACATGCAAAGTGGTAGAGTGTAGTGTTGAATGAAATGATTTTAGGTTACTATTCATGTCATAATCACATGTGACTTGTGAGCATGAACAAAAGCAACCATCGTCACCTTACCAACACTACTATGACCGGCCATGTGAGGCATAATATGGCCCCTTTTGATTTTTGATATTTGTCCCACAAATACTTATAAATCATATGCTTAATTATCTTATATAATTAAGTGCTAATTTGATCATATAACAATTATATGACACAAATAAATAAATAATATGTACTTAACATTTTAAGTAATATTTTACCATTATATCAATATAGAATGGGTCCCACAATGCTTAGTTAATTTATTTTACAACTCCTTGTAAATATAATTAACTAATTATCTCTATCTCAAAACCTCAACTAATTTAGTAATTTAACGATTAAGTACTAAGTTAAATCTTATTTAATCGTATTAAAATAAGATATAAATTATTTAGTCAATTATCGCATAATTGAAAAATAAACTTAATCGAATTTGAGTTCTTAACTCAATTTCTAACAATTAACTCTCTTACATATCATATATATGTAATGGACTAATCAACTGTATCATGTACAAATAATTAGTTACTATTTGGATTTCATCCTATAGGTGTGACCGAAAGGGATCAGTTGATCACCGCCGTCAGACGACAATAACGTCAAACTCTAGTCAGCCAACCGTTATTGATTTACGTTAATCAACTGACTAAACATATATATAGTCAATAAATATCCCAATTATATTCCTTAATAAGATTTATTATGTGGCGCACTATTGTGAAGGACACCTACTCCAATATCTTCTTCACCCCTTTACCTGAGAGAATCCATATAATTTGTTTGCATATGTAGCCTTTCCTCTCAAACAGCTTGCATGAACAGCTTGCATCCCAAGTTGTAGGATTAAGTGCCACAGGGTACGTCTTCCGAAACATGGAATCCTCAACATCAAGGAACCTTGTAGTGGCATCCCTCGATGAATCTCCGGCACTACATGAATGCAAAGAATCGACACACTGCTGCTGGAAATCGTAAAACAGTGAGTGTGTGTAGACGGTGGACGCTTGAATCTCGAGTCGAAGAAGGGTTTTGGTTTGAGGTAGAGAGTGGTCACTATCTCTGTCAAGAGACTTTTGTCTATATCGTTGCTGATCCATAGCGCTCTGGAAGCGCAACCAAAACTCGAAGAGGGTGCCACAGGGATTTGCAAACCGCTTGAAGAAGTTGTTTTCACTCTCAGACCGTTGGGTTGTTCTTAAAAGACAACCTAAAGGAATGTCACGATAATAAGCGGGAATCCAATGTTGACGAATAGAAAACATATAGCTCAACCATCCATTATCTTCCATCTGAAACTGACTGATCAACCTAGACCACCTCTCTTCAAAGTCAGACGGCTCTAGGTCACAATCCCAAACAACAGAATTTAATCTGCTTACAAAATCAGTCTCTTTCGCCACTGTTGGGCCTACCTTTTCAGGTAACTTCTTCATGGTGTGCCACATACAAAGCCGATGTGCAGCTGTCTTAAAAACAGCGGGAACTGCAATCTTCATAGCAGGGCATTGATCGGTAAAGAAACAATGAGGTTCCTTTCCACCCATAGCATCTAAGAATTTCTCGAAAATCCAATTAAAATTCGATCATTCTCCCTAGACATAAGAGAAGCACCGAAGGTGACTGACTTCTTGTGATGGTCAACGCCAGTGAAAGGAGAAAATATCATGTTGTACCTATTAAAGAAAGAGTACTACAATTAACCAAACCAATCTCACAATATGTGACTTTGTAAATATTACAGTATCACACTTAATGTTTAACAATATCACAATTATGCATAAACAATATCACAAATATAACAAGTCTGAATATAAAATCTGCAAAAGATATATGATGTGTACAAGTAAAAAAAGAGAAAAGAGAATGTTGTTCATAATCAACAAAAAGGATAACATTGGAAAAAGGATAATATAAGAGTAAGAAGATTTGCAGGGTTTTTATTTATGTTCAATTAATAAGAATTTAATTGAGAAAATAGTTGGCAGTTAAGTATGTAAAACAATATCACAGTTTGGATGAAAGAATATCATGACTAACTGAAAACAATATCACATTTATGTTTTAAAAAAACCCACACTTATGTAGTTAAATTAGTGAATCAGCAATAATTGATGATGATATACAGTGAATATAAGAAAATAGAAGGTTCTACCTATTAGTTGAATAGGTTGGATCAAATGTCACCACCTCACCATATAAAGAGTAATTACGACGTGCTTCTGCATCAGCCCAGAAAACACGACACAACCACTGGTCCGCATCAACATCAAAGGCATAATAAAAGCCTTCCCTTGTTTCAGAAAGTTGTTGAAGCTGATTTATAAACATTTGGGCATCTTGCTGCCCTATGAAGCACTTGATTTCCCTTCCAAAATTCTTAAAATCAGTCAAAGAAGCTCCAATATTCTGATACTCATTAACATATTCCTTATAAGTCCTGAAACTAGTAGTTGGGCCTATATTGATCTTGCAATGATCAACGATTATTTGTTTTTGGTGTAGAGTAAGTTTTCGTGATTTTTTCTGAAACTCTTTATACTTTAGGGGACAAAGTAGGTGGTTATGAGAAGCATGAAACTGAGAAACAACAAAGAATGGTACTTGAACTTCGTCAATTGTTTTGAAGATAATTTTGAAGTAAATCTTGGCTTTACAACCGATCCCAGTGATCTTAGTCTTCTTCGAATCATATCCCTTGCCCTTTTTCTCGTCTTCTTCAACAGGTGGAGGCAAAACTGCCTGCTTAGAGTCCCTAAAGCCTTCTCGGTTACACACAATCAGTTTTGACTTTATATCACCATTACGACGAAACCTTTCAGTTGAAGACAATCTTGGTTCAAATCCGCATGCTAATGCATAAGACTCATAAAACGCAACACATTCCTCAATTGTACAAAAAAGTTGACCTACACTAGGTGTACATTTAGGGGCGACATTTCTCTGCCACTCCTCAAAACCACCAGGGGTCACGCTCAAAGCAAGATGATTCCCAGCAGGCACATCAGCATCTTGTAAGCATAGTGGAATAGAAATAGACTCAACAGAATTAAAGGTGTTATCAACAGCAAAGGTTGAGGCAATATCTCCTAGCAGGAAAAGTAATTTGAGTTACTAGGATAACATGTGATATTGTTAGACCAGACATGTGATACTTTTAAGAGTTATATGTGATACTGAATATATATTACATAATGAAAGGTTTAGATTGAACACTATATTTCAACATGTGGTACTCTTAAGGATAATACGTGATACTGTTTAGGAGAATATGTGATACTGAATATAGCTTAAGGAGTAAAACAATAAGGTAGAACACTAAATTTCAACATTGATACTGTTAAGAATACTCTGTGATACTAATAACAAGAATAACTAGATGAGAACAGCAAATCAATTTAAAGGAAAAGACGACAACAATACATCGATTCAAACGATGAATAAACACATAAATTAAAAGATAATAAGATTAAATTCAGTGAAACAGAAAATAGAAGCCTAATTAATATATTAAAAATCTTGTAATTAGGTCAATATACAATCAGTCACAAAAAAAGAACAAATTAGGTCAAGTAGAAACTAGAGGAAAACAATAAATCAATTTAAAAGAAAAGATGACAACAATAAATCAATTAAAACGAATAATAAAGACATAGATTAAAAGATAATTTGATTAAAAGCAGTAAAACGGAAAATAAAAACCTAATTAACATATTAAAAAGCTTGAAATTAAAAATTGAGAATTAAAAAGAAGAGAATATAATACCTGACATTGAAATTAGAGGAATTAATGAAGAAAATAATATAACAGCTTGATGAAGAACGACGGAGCAGATGAAGATCGACGGAGAAGATGACGATGGAGTGGAGATGAAGATGGACGGAGAAGATGACGATCGGCGGAGATGAAGACGGACGGAGCAAAAGAACGAAATAGAAGACGACGAAGAGATTGATCAAGGTAGAGAGAGAAAATCACAGAGGAGATATAGTAGAGAGATAAATTGAATAAGAATTGTGAGGGAATTGTGAGGATTGAGTGTTTATATATGATGTTAGTAAATGACGAAAATACCCCTGCTAGTCATGTGTGATTTCAGTCATTGATTTCTATTGTTTAGACGGTTGAGATTAGGACTCACGGACTCAAAAAAAAGAGAATGGACTCATGTGATATCTAGAAATAGGATCAAGTAAGTCCACTTGTTTTTGGTGAGTCCATAAGTCCTTATATAAGCCACTAGATCTTACAAGATTAATGGTTGAGGTTAAAAGCAAAAATGCCCTCACCCACAACTAATAATGCTTTCTCTCTCATAATTTCAATTTCCAATTCACCTAATCAATTATTTCCTATTTTTCATCAACTAATTTATTAAATTGTATACTACCATTTATATTTAACTATCAAAATATTGGATTTAAAAAAACTGAAATTTCATATCCGTGTAAAATTAAAGCGGGTTTGTAAAAGGCTCCGTAAATCTTCATTCGGACTCCGATTATGGCGAAACAAAAGCCTAAATTTATTATTTTTTCGAGCCCGTCGCAATGGTTATAGTTTCGTATACTATTGAGTTTTCAAATTTCTGAGTACTGTTAATTACTTGAAATTACACTTTTTTTTATGAAGTTATACCATTTTTGCTTAAAATTACACCACATTTACTTCAAATTAAAACTAATTTATACTATATCTACTTGAAGTAGATTATTAAATTTAGTCATGTACTTGAATTTGCACAGTATCAATTTACTTGAAATTAATTTTTTAAATGTACCCATATACTTGAAATTACACAATTAATGTAGTCATATAGTTGAAGTGGATCATATATACTTGAAATTACACAATATTCTTTTGAAGTTATACTCAATTTACTTGAAATACACCATATTTAAGAGAAATTATTTAATTAATATACTCATACACTTGAAGTTGCATGCATCTAGTTGAAATTATCTCATAACAAATTAAAGTTACAATGATTGTAGATTGAATTTACACTAATTGTGTATTGAAGTTACACTAATTGTGAATTGAAGTTACATTATCAAAAGGAAATTACACTGATTGTGTATTAAAGTTACACTAATTGTGTATTGAAGTTACACTAATTGTGTATTGAAGTTACACTAATTGTGAATTGAAGTTACATTGTCAAAATGAAATTACACTGATTGTGTATTAAAGTTACAGTAATTGTAAAATGAAGTTACACTAGTTGTGAGCTCTTTTTACACACTATATATTTAAAGTTACACCTTTTAAAATTGAAATTACACAACATATATTTTGAAGTTACACTCTTTAAAGCTGAAGTTACACATTTTTAAAACATAAATTACACTTTATACACTTAAAGTTACACCATACCCACATAAAGTTAAGCTCTTCAAAAGTTAAAGTTACATCATATCCAATTTTCCTGAAATCAACCCGCATAAACCAACTCCTAACTTTTTGAAAGTCGTTCCATCACCATTAACATTCAGTGCGCTTCCACCATGGCTGCCCGGATTCAAGGTCTCATTCCTGCTTCAATTTATCCAAAAATGGCATAACTTCAAAAAAAGTGTAATTTCGAGTAATTAACAGCACTCAGAATTTCGAAAACTAAATAGTGTACGAAAATATTACGATTGCGACGGGCTCGAAAATATAATAAATTTAGGCTTTTGTTTCGCCATAATCGGAGTCCGAATGATGATTTACGGAGCCTTTTTCGAACCCGCTTTCATTTTACACGGATATGACGTTTCAGTTTTTTTTAAATCCAATATTTTGATAGTTAAATATAAATGGTAGTATATAACTTAATAAACTAATTGATAAAAAATAGGAAGTAATTGATTAGGTGAATTGGAAATTGAAATTATGAGAGAGAAAGCATTGATTACTTGTAGGTGAGTGCATTTTTGCCTTTAATCTCAACCATTACTCTTGTATGATCTAATGGCTTAGAGAGGGACTTATGGACTCATCAAATATTGTGGACTTATCTGAACGTAACTCTATATATTGAGTCCATGAGTCCACCTTCAAAATTGAGTCCATGAGTCCTAATCTTGGTCATTGGATGAAGAGGATGCAGGGACAAGATTAGAACAAGATGAAAGGCTAAGATTAAAAGAAAAATGGAAGGCCAAGATTAGAACAAAATGAAGGGACAAGATTAGAATAAAATGAGTGGGTTTTATTGACTTCTACCTACATTACGAGTGTAACATCAACCATTATTTTTGTAACTTCAAGCTAAAATGTGATTTTGAGTATATAAATTTGAATTTATGTAACTTTAAACAAGTTTATGTGATTTTATACTTTTTACGAGTATAACTTCAGTCATTACGAGTATAATTTCAACCTTTTTTAGTGTAACTTTAAAGAAAAATGTGATTTTGACTATATAAATTTGAATTTATGTAAGTTTAAGATAAGTTTATGTAATTTTTGACTTTTTATGAGACTAACTTTAGTCATTAAGACTGTAACTTAATTCAACCATTATTTTTGTAACTTTGAACTAAAATGTGATTTCGACTATATAAATTTGAATTTTTATAATTTTTAAACAAATTTATGTGATTTTAGTTTTTTTATGAGTGATATTCAATTCTTAATTCTGTAACTTTAAGTTAAAATATGAGTTAATTTTAACATTTTTATAAGTGTAACTTTAACCTTTATTAGTGAAACTTTATTTATTAATTGTGTAACTTTAGTCAATTATAATGTAACTTTATACTAAAGTGAGATTTAATATATTAATATGAATTTTTTAAGACATATTTAGGTGACTTTAGTCTTTTCTAGTGTAACTTCAGTCCACAATAATGTAACTTTAGTCCATACTAATGTAACTTTAGTCAATAATAGCGTAACTTTAGTCTTTAATAGCGTAACTTCAGTCCTTAATAGCGTATGTGACAACCCTCGCGAATGCGGAAATATAAAACAAACAAGCATGTGAATTATATAGCGGAAATATGAAGTTTTAAAAACTTTTATACATGCAAGGAAAGAATACGAGGAGTGTCAAATTATTACAAACTAAGTACAAAATACGACTACATCAAGAGACGAAGTCTCTCCAAAATGTTAACAAGTAAAAGTGTTTAGCAAACAAGCTAAAATCGTCAAGAGGTGTTTTAATCCAGGGAAAACGCCCGCTAGCTCACACCCGAACCCAAAATAGCATAAGAAAAAAGTCATCCATGCAAGCAACATGTTCATCCATGAAAAACATGAACGCCACAGTCAGTGGGGAGTAACTCTGGGTTCTCCCAGCCATATCACATCAAACGTACATAAAAGTAAATACAAAAGTAGTACATGCATACATATAGATATACATGTGAGATACGATAAGGATAGATAGGCAATTCGATATATAATGATAAGAATATAAGAAGTACAAGTCCGAATCCATCATGTGATACAAAGACTCGGGGAAGACACTCTTAGGCAACCG
>JAIUZE010028988.1:0-12276 GCA_022085475.1 Heliosperma pusillum | reverse complement strand
GGAGGAAAAGTCAAAGACGACTTAAAAGTCAAGAAAAGTCAAAGATGAATAAAAACGGTCTTTTCATGGAATCCCTCAAAAATTCCAAATACGAACGCGGAATTTCAAAATAAGACTCGGAACAAAAATTCCTATTTTAAAAACTTAAGTTCTACTGAAAAGTGTTAGTAAATATTTTAACTAGAAAAATCGGCATTTTTCGGGTTGTTACATTCGTAGTTGTCGGAAGATCAATCATTTAGGCGGAAGAATTCATCGCTTTACATCAAACCCTATCAACAAACCCGACTCAAGAGGTCAAGGGGGATGTTGGAAGTCAAGTCAAAGCAAAGGGAGATGAAACGACAGTCAAGAGCTTCCAGAAGACCACATACCCGATCGGGTAAGTGTGTACCCGATCGGGTAAGTGTTTCTGTTTTATCCCTTGTTTAATGTTCTTATTGTTTTCCATTTGATTTTTATTCGCTTTACATATTATCTTAGATTCATTTAGTATCGTTATAATTGTTGTTTCATTTCCTAGATTGTCAATTAGCGTCGTTATTATCGCCACATAGAGAGTCTTATAATATTGTCAAAACCAACTAAACATGACTATCCTAGTTCTTATTAATATCATCTTAGATTTAGACATTATCATGAGTAAGTAGTCACCTTTCTAGGGTGTAGGGTAGCCATGTTAGATTGATTAAAAGATGTTAATTGGATAAAAGCAATTGTGCCTTTAAAACGTTGTGTCTATGCATGTTTGGATTGTAACGATAGTTAACGACTTCTGGCCGGAAATCATCGACTAAAATGGAATTCTTTTCCAAGGTAGAAATACGTGAATTGAATAGACAAAGCATGACATGGTAGATTAAGACCTAGTAAATCGCCTAAAAAGCCTGCTAGACCATCTTATCTATGATTGTAATGAACACATCATTCTTACGAACTCACAATGAATTATTTGCATGTTCCAAATCCAATTTCATCAATATGTCAATCTACATGTGTGAACCTACTTCCCTAGATGCTTTTCATCACTTGCTTTATTGTTTTCATTTGTTTTTATTTTGTTTTTATTTATGCTTTATATTAGTTTAGATATAAAAATCCCAAAACCCAGATTTTCGTTAGATAAAACCCAATTGCGAGACATTTCACATCTTATAGGAAACACCATCTCCCTGAGGATCGACCCCTACTTCCCTAATTACATTAATTTGTTATTAGCCTAGTCTGGGTAATTTATCTTTGTATTGGGCTTGCGACAGGCCCGATCATATTCAAAACATTAATATTATAAGTCACTACGTAAAATTTTACGATAAACGAACCATGCGAACTATTATAAATTACGAGTTTTGGAAATTATAAGAAAAATATACAGCCGCGTTGCCAGCTGGTGAGTGGACCGGCGGCCGGTACCCCGGCTCGCGCTACAAGCATAACACAAAAACTCATGGAAAATGCAGCGTGTTCCAGGCCGGTCTGGAGGCCGGCGGCCGGGCACCCGGCCAGGAGCACCTCTACACATAAAAAGCAAGTTTGGAAACTAACTAAAACAAGGGTCCATTTCAAACGGCCATAACTAGAGTTCTAGATATGCAAATGAAGAAATTCTAAGTTGAGGTGATAGCTTATCCTCTTACGGTTCCAACGATAGGTCACAAGCCCAAAACAACCAAGTAACAAAGGAGATATGATCATTTTACAAAAAAGGGACGGTGCAGTGAGTTCCTAGCCCGCCAATGGGGCCGGCGGCCGGGCACCCGGCTGGGACAACATCAACCCGAGAACAACTATACTTAATTATCCATTTTCAATTATCAAAAATAACTACTATCAACTACCAATAATCGATAACCATCATCAACAATCATCAACTAACAACAATCGTCAACAATAACACAATTCCTAAGCTTACTAATCATATTCTAAATACGATTTCTAACATAGAAAACACGTAAAACACGTAAATGATATCGAGTAACCCTTCACCGTTACCTTTATGCGTCTTCACTCCGCGTCACGGTCCTCTTCAATTAGGAAATAGTCTTTGTCAGGATCTTGGAGGTCACCACCTACAATAAGATCATAAAAGATGAATTTACTTCACCTTGAGAAAGACGGAAAGTTTGAAAAGCGAGAAAGACGATACTTTTATTATCAATACGGATAGAGGATGATAAGAGGGGAAGAATAAGACGAACATACGTGAATTTGAGCAAGAAATGAGCGAGATATGACGATTCTAAGCTTGGATCAAAATGGAGGCAAGGTTTTCTTTGGTTTTCTTAGTGATGAAGTAAGCTTGAGTTGAATGAATGAAAAATAGGTTAAGGAGGGAGTATGAGTTGTGTAAGTGGAAAAGTCAAGAAAAAGTAAAAGACGACTTAAGACGGGATTCTCATGAAATCTCGCGGAAATTCCAAATACGAACTCGGAAATTCTAAATTCGACTCGGAAAATTAAATTCTAAATTAAAACTAAATTTCGCTGAAAAGTATCCGTAAAATATTTTCACTATAAAAATAGGGTACATTTACGGGTGTTACAATAAACATGTCCATGGGGTAAGACGTTCCTCGGAACCGTGTACGATAAGACGTTTCGCACACACAAGACTCTAATCCTCTCGGTACGACGACTATAATAATACGGTCCTAGTCTAAACCTGGCCAGACTCTCGGGATAAGACGTTTCCCGATTCGACATGTGGTATGACGTTCCACATCCAAGACTCGATCATACAAAGACGTCGAGTACCCCAAATTCGGATAAACCACACGAAAGAGGCGGAAAGAGATCTATAGTTAAAAGTCAAGCTAGTACGCTACATGCAATGACACCACCTTGCAAGGATACAACATTTGACGGCCGAGTCGATCAACGCATTGCGTTCACCTCCTAACAACGTCGTCATATCCCCACTAAACAAATGCACAACGACATCACGGTCATACCTTACTGCTCCGACATTTAAGTCTAACGGGTATATGGTGTGACATGGCAATGAGAGTTCATAGCACACACCGGTTAGTGCTCAAATCAAAACATAGGTAGAACCAACTCAAAGGGGAACTTATCAAAAACCGTCACGAAACATGCGATATAAGCGAATAGGATATCATATATTCTAAACATCAATATATTTAATGTTATTACGTAAATTTATACGATAAACGAACCGTACAATCTATTATAAGTGAGAGCATAAAGAAGAAATGGAAAAGGAACTCAGGGGTGCCGGCCGGTCAAGGGGACCGGCCGCAGGCTACCCGGCTGGGAACACATGCCAAATGAGAAAAAGAGAAAAGGGAAGGGGGTGTCCCAGCCGGTCGGCTGTCTGACAACCCTCGCGACAGCGGAAATAAAACATAACAAGCATGCAACTTATATAGCGGATAATACGATATTTTTGAAACTTTTTACCTGCCAAAATAAGAGTACGGGGAATGTTTAATAAAGACAAACGAAAGTATAAAATACTACAAAGAGACGTAGTCTCTCAAAATGTGATCAAACATAAAAGTTGTTTAGCAAACTAGCTAAGAACGTCTATGGGTGAATCGTCGAGTCCAACACTCACTAGCTCACACCTGAACCCAAAAACACTCAAAATCCAGCCAAGCAACCTGTTCATTCATGAAACATGAATGCCACAGTCAGTGGAGAGTAACTCCAGGTTTTCCAAGCCATATCACAAATAACATACTTAAACGGTAATAAACATGTAAAAGCATACTTATATAAATATGTGAATTACGAGAAGTATTAGTAAGCATTTCAACATATTAAGATATAGGCGCATGAAGTACAAAACTATAAGCATCGGATTATAGACAAACTCGGGGAAAACACCCTTAGGAAACTATTTACTCACTATGTAGAGTCTATTGATCGAATACGAAAGAGGGGGAGTGAATTGAGTATTAAAAACTAGCCCCACTTTTTCGATTTATATGATATGTAATTAATTATTTGATCTTATAGATTAAAATCAACTAATTAATTAATCAAAGTAAGCGTAAGTAACGAAATAACGAACTTCAATTCTCAATCCCCAAAGCGGAATAACGAAAAATAAAGAGAGTAGAGAGAGGCACACAGATTTTTGAAGTGGTTCAGTTTCACACGTTGAAACCTACGTCCACTATTCTCGATTAATAATTGTTAGAACCTTTCTACGGATTACAAAAATTATCAACCCACTCGTATAATCAACACTATGATTATAACTCAAGGTGAGTATCGCTAAATACTCTATACAATCTTACGTTAATAAGAAAGTACAATATAACTCACACAGATTCCCGTTAAAGAATTGTAAGATTATAATGATGTACTATTATCCAATAACGTATTTCATGAGAGCGATTGATTAAGATTGATGCACGACTCTTTTGAAAAACAAACACTAAAAATAATAAATATTTTGCTCAAAGGTTTGCTTTAAAACGATTTTGGAAAATACTCTCAAGTATGTGTGTGTTGTGTGATGCTTGTGTATTCCGTGTGTCTCATGCTTGAGATGTGAAGGAGTATTTATAATAAAATCATAGGAGATCTAAAACCCTAGCTTAATAATTAAGAAAGATATTTATCTTTAATATCTCAAAATAATATTTACTTTATCTTTTAGAAATATCTTTATCTCAAAATATTATTTGGTTTATCTTATAGAAATATATTTATCTTTTAATCTCAAAATATTGATGTAAAGATATAGTAGCATCCTAGATTAAGGTAAACAAGGAAAACAACCTATAGAGGCCGAAATACCTAGCTACACGAAACCCTAGGAGCACGCAACCCTAGGAGGCACAATCCTAGGTTTCCACGAAACCCTAGGTGGCTCAAACCCTAGGTGGGCTTATTAGGTTAACAACAAATTGAGATAAAATATATTAGAAACCCTAGGTAGCATGACAACCCATAAGTTGTATTACTAACCAATAGAATCTCATAAATATATTCTCTATTAAAACTTTTGATAAATATAAAAATACTCTTTCACTTTTGAAAACATTTAAAACATTTTATTTCCAAAATCATGAATCAACATTTATCATCCAAAGTTATAGGCTAAAGCTATAACTTTGAACTTAAAATCACTTGAATGGAATAGTTACCAAATGACGACCTATACTATCTAATCTTCACAAAGATCTTCAGTATACGGATCATCTCTTCATCTTGATCACAAAGACCCTCCATCTTGAGTCTTGTGTTATTTGAGGTAGATCTTGTTTGAAGCGTTTTTCTTTAAAGTTATGACTGAGTAGCTATAACTTTCATGTAAACTTTCAAAGTTATTCCTGAAGTTGTTATAACTTTGATCTTTCTTCTCGTAATTTTTGTTAGCTATGATAAGACTAAAGCACGCAATTACACGCATATGATATATCAATTAAAGCACATTATCAAGTAAGCACATGTCATTATAAAAACTATAAATTGGTCCAACAAATTCCCCCTTTTTGATGATGACAAGTCTCTTATGATTTCTCTTAACATAGTGACTAAGTATGGTTCCCCCTCAACAAAACACTCCCAAAGTTATAGCAACTTTGATCGCAAGAACATAACAACTTAGCCAAAGTTATAACTTGAAAGACTTTAAGAGATAACGAGTCTTGACAAGGAGCAAGCTTAAGCAAAGACTCAAATCATATCATTTCTTCCCCCTCTTGGCATCATTGAAAAGACAAGAACAAGGATATAAAATGACTAGAATAACATACTCCAAGGCAAGAAATAGATATGCAAAATACGCAATACTAAACGATATATATCAAGCAAAATCAAATATCAAATGTCAATAAAAACTACAAACCACAATAAGAATGTTAGTTGCCAATTGGGCCGAATAGGATAGAGAATATAAAGCCAAAATGGGCCGAATGGGTAAGTAGTTTAAGAAACAAACAAGCTAGGATAAGAAGATCAAGGCAGGTTGGGTTGGCGAATGATGTTAGGGTCAATGTAATCGGGTCGGGTACGGTACTCAAGAGTAGAAAGGCGATCAAGGCACGTCGACACATAATTAGCTTGGGCGGTGAGGCATACATCAAAGTTCCGAACCTTCAAAGAAAGAGCCTCTGTCGCATCAAAAATAGTGTGCATACCCGCACGCATCTCCGAACCGCTCTTCACCAATGCACCTCCTTGGCTAACCAAGAATTGCATCCGATCCCGTTGCCTAAACATCTCTTGTCGAATATCGACAACATTCCCCTCTAATTTGGCTAGGAAACCATCAACTCCCGTCATCCAAGACCATAACTCACCACTCACACTTGACCCTCCATGGTCACGGGTGGAGCGAGAGTTCCCCAATGCTACGGTTTTAACAACCTTGTCAACCACCACATTAATTTTCTTATCTTGCGCATCAAGGCGCTCCATTACTTTCCCTATAAACACATCCAATTTCGATTCAAGCCCCGAAAAATCAGCCACATTCGGTTTCACAACAACCGAACCACCTTTTGACATAAAAACCAATTCCGGACCAAGAGCCTCGAATTTCATAAATTTCAAAAACGTATCACACATATCATCTTCTAAATTAACACCATAGCTAGTCGGATCAACAACCCCCTTTTCTTTTATTTTCTTTTTTTTAAAACAACGCCTTTTTGTACCTTCAAGCACCGAACCCGACTCGGTTTGGGTCAAATTGGGTGATTTTTGGTTGGGTTGTGGTGATGGATTGGTAAACATGTAAGGTGTTTGAGGTTTGGAGTTTGGGTGGTGGTGTTTTTGTAGAGTAGCCGTGTAGCGCCGGCTCTATTCCTCTTTTTCCTTTTTTTTTTTGAATTTGGGTATGATTGTAAAAGGAATCTAGGGTAAATATTTGTGAGATATGGTAAGGATAGGATTAGGTAAATAAAAGATATGGTAATATATTGTTGGTTTTGGGAATTTTCGGCCAACATGGGTTTGTGGGTAGAATTTTGGTTTAATTAGGAAAGTGAATAAGATGGATTTTTGGCAAATATGTGGTCCATAATTCAATATCCATAAAATACTTAATATGCAAGATACTCACGTAAAATATATAATATTAAACACAAATATACTAGCAATGAAATATGCGTACATAGTCATACAATCTCGTCTTATTCTAACCAGTCACGCAGGTTCACAAAATAATTATGATGAATTTAATTGCTACCGATTAAACCGATTTCCAACCGCAAAATCTCAAAACATCTTCTTGCTAATGCCTTTGTTAAAATGTCAGCCCATTGATTTTCAGTACTACAAAATTCGAGTTTAATGTTGCCCTTTTCTACATGGTCAAGTTAAATTATGTCTAATGTCTATATGCTTAGTACGAGAATGCTGAGCTGGATTCTTAGAAATAATAATAGCACTCGTATTATCACAAAATACAGGCATACAACAACCATTAACACCATAATCACATAATTGTTGCTTTAACCAAAGTAGTTGAGAACATACCAGTCCTGCAACGATATATTCGGCTTCTAAATAGATAACGCAACCGAATTTTGCTTCTTTGAGCCCCAAGTAATTATGCAAGGTCCAACAAACGTAGCAAATCCAGAGGTACTTTTTCTATCTAAAGAACATCCTGCATAATCTGCATCTGAATATCCTACTAGATCGAAATTATATTCAAGTGGATACCACAAATATAAATGAGATGTACCAATTAAATATCTCAAGATATGTTTAACTGCAATCATATGTGACTCTTTAGGACATGATTGAAATCTAGCACAGACACATACGCTGAACATAATGTCAGGTCTACTTGCAGTTAAATATAATAAAGAACCAATCATAACTCGATATGTAGTCTCATCGACACACTTACCATTTTCGTCTAAGGTCAACTTTTTATCAGTTACCATAGGTGTGTCCATTGGATGAGCGTTCTCTATACCAAATTTTCTGATTAGCTCCTTGACATATTTTTGTTGGTGGATCTTAATTCCTTCTTTGGTTTGTTGAATTTGCAATCCTAGGATGAATTTTAATTCTCCCATCATGCTCATTTCAAATTCTGAGGTCATTAGATCTGAAAAATACTTGCACAATTTATTGTTAGTAGAACCAAAAATGATATCGTCTACATAAATTTGAGGAACAAGTAAATCAGAACCCTCGGATTTTAGAAATAGGGTTTTGTCGACAGACCCTCTTTTAAAGTTGTTTTGCAATAAAAATTTTGACAGTCTGTCGTACCAAGCCCTAGGCGCTTGTTTCAAACCATATAAAGCTTTATCGAGTTTAAAAACATGGTTTTGAAATTTGCTATTCAAAAATCCGGGAGGTTGTTCAACAAAAACCTCTTCTTCCAAATAACCGTTAAGAAATGCAGTCTTAACGTCCATTTGGAACAGTTTCATTCCTTTATGAGCTGCGAAGGCGATAAGCAAGCGAATAGCTTCAAGTCTTGCTACTGGTGCGAATGTCTCGTCATAATCAATCCCTTCTTGTTGATTATAACCTTGAACGACCAATCGAGCCTTGTTACGAACTATAATTCCTGAATCATCCAATTTATTTATGAATACCCATCGAGTACCAATCACAGTTCGATTAGAAGGTCGTGGCACAAGGTGCCAGACTTCATTACGTTCAAACTGTTGAAGCTCTTCTTGCATTGCTACAATCTAATCAGTTTCTGCAAGTGCTTCTTTGATGTTGGTTGGCTCTATGGTAGATAGAAAGGAATAGAATGAATAAAAGTTATTTAATGTTCGCCTAGTTTGAACTCCCTTATTCAAACTTCCTAGGATACTATCCATGGGATGAGAACTCTTATATTTCCATTTCTTAGAGTTCCTAGGGTCATCATCATCTGATGAACTTTCACTTTCCTCAAATGATTCAGAGTCAAGATTAGTTCCCCCTGAGTTGGACTCCGGGGTTATATCTAAAGTTGGTACAACTTCAGTTACTAAATATTGATCTGGGTTCAAAGTTATAGCACCATCAGCTATAACTTCGGTTTATTTCTCCTTATTTTGAGAAGAGACATTCGTATCATCAACAATTGTCTCAGTTCCCTTTTCAAGGTCATTTGCGGATTTATCAAGTTCATCATTGATTCCTTCAATAACTTCTTCATTGATTTCTGGCACGTCATCCCTTGAAAGGCGAAAGTCGGGATCATCCATGACTTCTTCTTTATTCTGTTCAACTTGCTCAGGCACATTATCTTCATCAAATACAACATGAACACTTTCTTCTATGCACAAAGTTCTTTTGTTAAAGACTTTAAAAGCTTTACTATGATTAGAATAACCAACAAACACAACTTCGTCACTTCGTGGATCAAATTTGCTCAAATTACTTTTTCCATTATTATGGACAAAACATTTACTCCCGAAGCAACGAAGGTGAGCTATATTGTGTTTTCTCCCTCTTAAAAGTTCATAGGGAGTCTTTTTGAGAATAGGTCTAATCATAGCTCTATTGTGCACATAGCGTGCAGTACTAATGGCTTCGACCCAAAGGTTCTTAGGAAGGCCACTACACAAAAGCATAGTGCGAGCCATGTCCTCTAACGTTCTATTCATACGTTCCACGACACCGTTTTGTTGTGGGGTTCGTGGTGCAGAAACGTTATGTCCTACACCATTCTCCCTACAATATTCTATAAATGCTTGATTATCAAATTCGGTGCCATGATCCGTACGAATGGAAACTAACTTTTTATCATACTTGTTTTGGGCAAGCTTCATTAGTACTACAAACTCATCGAAAGTTTCATCTTTGGTAAATAGAAAGATAGGTCATACATACCTTGAGTAGTCGTCGACTAGGACGAATACGTACCTTGATCCACCGCGGCTTCTGACTTTCATAGGTCCAACAAATCCATGTGTACCAACTCAAGTGGACGTTATGTACTTACTGAAAGTCCATAGACCTTAATTAGACTCTTCTAATTAGTTGCTAAATTACTTCTTATTTAGTATTTAATGATCTACGTAACATGCATGCAAATATAAAGACATTTATATAAAAGAAGAAATTTCCTCACATTGATATGGAAATATATATGGGCACAACAAGAACTCCTTCTTGTTGTTCTTGAGCTAATAATATGGATGAACACAAATAATCTCCAAAGTAAAGTAGAAGATCTCCTCTAAGTTGCACCAAGATTAACCCAAATAATCTACTCTTATTATTAACTAGATAATAAGATAGATATTATACTACTAATATTATGACTATATTACTACACTAGTAATACTTAGTAAATATTAGTATTTGAGAGTTTTAGTGAGAAGAAGAGTTTTAGAGAGAAGTAAACAAATTGCACAAAATGAAGTAAGTAGAAAAATGAACACAAATGCTCATTTTAAAGGCCATTTGGCCGGATCATGTAGTCCACAATTGGACTATTATTTTGTTCAATTTGATCACATGCATTAGAGTGGAGTGTTGTAGAAAAGATGATGATTGTTTTATACTTGTTATGTCACTTTCAAATGCTAACTAAAGAGTTACAACAAGAACAACAATCATCACCATTCTAACTACATCATAACCGGCCATGTTGGCCTAGTTGGATCCATTTTGATTTTTGATATTTGTCTCACAAATACTTATTGATCATATGGTTAATTATCTTGTATAATTAAGTGTTAATTTGATCATATAACAATTATATGACTCAATTAAATAAATAATATGTACTTAACATTTTAAGTAATATTTTACCATTATATCAATATATAATGGGTCCCACAATGCTTAGTTAATTTATTTTACAACTCCTTGTAAATATAATTAACTAATTACCTCTATCTCAAAACCTCAACTAATTTAGTAATTTAACGATTAATTACTAAGTTAAATCTTATTTAATCGTATTAAAATAAGATATAAATTTATTAGTCAATTATCGCATAATTGAAAAATAAGTTTAATCGAATTTGAGTTCTTAACTCAATTTCTAACAATTAACTCTCGTACATATCGAATATATGTAATGTACTAATTAACTGTATCGTATACAAATAATTAGTTACTATTTGGATTTCATCCTTTAGGTGTGACCGAAAGGGATCAGTTGATCACCGCCGTCAAACGACAATAACGTCAAACTCTAGTCAGCCAACCGTTATTGATTTACGTTAATCAACTGACTAATCATATATATAGTCAATAAATATCCCCATTATATTCCATAATAAGATTTATTATGTGGCGCACTTTTGTGGAGGACACCTACTCCAACAATCTCCCACTTGTCTGACACAAGTGTGCGTTCCCCCGCATTCTCTTGTCCTCTTTATCACATATCCCAATCAACCGCAAGGTGTTTTTCATGGTCTCGCACTTGGCGAATTGACAATATCTAGAGTGGTTTTCTCGATAGGGAGAGTAACTGTCTGACCGTCTGCCACGCATTTACAGTAACTTCTCCTCGAGTGGCCTAAAGATGTTTTTACCCAACGTGGGTGGACAATTCCTGTTGATCCATCTACTCTGTATGATGCAGATCACCATGATCCAAAAGATGTCCATCGACCTCCTTTTACGGCACGACCTAGAACATCAACCAAAACCAATGGGAAACTGCACCGACTCAGATAGACGGTCGCCAGTCAGAAGAATCGACTTATAAGAATAAGATAGAAGACCCTGCCACGACCAGGCATCTAATAATTGATTTAAGGGTCTCTACAATGTCACCGTCCGACAGAGTGTCATACAGTCTGTCTACGTAAACGACCAGTCATCTCCATGACCCCATGGTGCTGAACCAACCATCGATCAACTTACAATCTAGTCATTTCGAGACTTCACCTCATTGAGTGACTAGGGACAAAATACTAAGTTCGTCCTATTCACTTGAATAGGGTCAAACAATCTATTCGGATAAACAAAGTATTAAATTTAGTCAAACTAAATAAAAGAGTTTAAAACTCGAACAATGAATGCCATTATCATTATGAAATAATTAATACAACATTCAATTATTACATATTACATAATCTAAAGGAACTCTGGCACACGTCTCAATCCCATTGTGACGACATGACCATCATGCTTAGCCTTTGATAAAGGCTTGGTTAACGGATCAGCAATGTTGTCATCTGTCACAACCTTACAAATGTCAATTTCCTTTCTGTCCACGTAATCTCTAATTACATGATATTTCCTAAGTACATGTCTAGACTTGTTACTAGACTTGGGCTCTTTTGCCTGGAAAATAGCCCCACTGTTATCACAATAAATTGTGATAGGATCTTTTGCAGTAGGGACTACTGTTAGTCCTTCCAAAAATTG
>JAIUZE010028986.1:0-11266 GCA_022085475.1 Heliosperma pusillum | reverse complement strand
TATATATATATATATATATATATATATATATATATATATATATATATATACACGAGAGTTAATAGTTAGAAATTGAGTTAGGAACTCAAATTCGATTAAGTTTATTTTTCAATTATGCGATAATTGACTAATAAATTTATATCTTATTTTAATATGATTAAATAAGATCTAGTTTAGCAATTAATCGTTAATTTACTAAATTAGTTGAGGTTTTACATATATTTTGAGGTAGAGCTAATTAGTTAATTATATTTACAAATAATTGTAAAAAAAATTAACTAAGCATTGTGGGACGCATTATATATTGATATAATGGTAAAATTTCACTTAAAATGTTAAGTACATATTATTTATTCATTTGTGTCATATAATTGTTATTTGATCAAATTAACATTTATTTATATAAGATAATTAAGCATATGATTAATAAGTATTTGTGGGACAAGTATCAAAAATCAAAATGGACCATATAAGGCCACATGTGGCTGGCCGTAGTAGTAGTGAAGGTGATGATGGTTGCTTTTGTTCATTCTCACAAGTCACATGTGATTATGACATGAATAGTATACCAAAAATCATTTCACTCAACACTACACTCTACCACTTTGTATGCGAATTAAAATAAGCAAAATAAGTACCTTGTGAGGCCTATATGGACTGGCCATAGTGCTTATAAAAGAGCACTATGGTTGTTCATTCGGTTTTGTTCATTCTTGCTTGTTTGCTTTATCTCACTAAAATCCTCTCATCTCTCTAAAACTCTCATATACTAATATTCACTAAGTATTACTAAAGTAGTAATATATTATAATATTAGTGTAACTTTTCTTATTATCTAGTTAGTAATAAGTTAAGTTTATTTGGGTTAATCTTGGGTGCAATTTAAAGGAGATCTTCTAGTTTTAAGATTCTTGGAGGATCATCCATATTATAGCTCAAGAACAATAAGAAGGAGTTCTTGTTGTGCCCATATCATTTCCATTTCTGTGAGCAAATTTATTCTTTTATATAAATGTCTTTATATTTGCATGCATGTTACATAGATCATTAAACACTAAATTAACAAGTAATTTAGTAACTAATTAGTAGAATCTATTTAAGGTTTATGGACTTTCATGGTTGACACTAATATCGAGAGGTGGTTGTCTTTAGCCTAAACAATTATCGTTATTATCAATTTCCTAGTTTGGCTTGAGAATTTACATAATTTGCATGAGTGACCCGACCTCCCTAGACTCTTCCTTTATTATTATTGTTGTTTCATAAACCCAACCAAACCAATCGATAACCGACTTTGATAGAATTCACCCCATAACAACTTGTATAGCAACTCTCGTCTCCTTGTGTTCGACCCCTATTACTACATTCATTTGTGTCTAGGGTATTTATCTTTGATTAGGTGTGCGATAGCCTATCAAATTTTGGCGCCGTTGCCGGGGAGCACGGTTTTGTTTGCTATTAGTTGTTGAATTTTATCTTATTTTCTTTTGTCTCGAGGAACACTTGTTCCTTGAGACCATTCTCACGGTTTCCTTGTAGTTTTAGTTCCTTTTTCAGGTATTGAAACTATCTAATTTTGGCCTTACATAATGAATAACTATGGATTCCGATACCCACAACACAAGGATGAGCCTTTTCATGACTATCTTAACCGGTTTTATAGCTATGGTGATCATCTCATGTCCCTCGGACAAGTCATTGATTGGGATTACATGGGTCAAGTTCTACTTGATAGCATGGATTTTGAGACACGAGAATTGGCTCTTTACATGAGTTGTGGTAGTGTCAACTATAAGCGAGGGGATGAGCTTTGGAATTTCTTGAATTTCATGGCTTCCCAATGTCAAGAGGTAGCTTGCCAACAACCTTTCTCACCGGGTTTCGAAGAGGAATGCTATGCGATTCTTGCTTATCATCAACAAATGCTTGAAGAAATGGCGCGATCGATCACTACTTGTGCTTTTCCACCCTCCCAATGTGAGTCTTTTCTCCCTAATGATTTTAAATTATTGGATGACGATGATGATGGTCCTACTTTCTCTCTTGAAAGTCCCTCTAGTATCATTCCAATTGACCATTTAGAGACTCATGTTGATGACATTGACCTTGTAGTAGATGACACACTTACCATGGATGATGTTGGGCCCGTTTGTAATAAAAGGGATGAGGTTTTGCCCGAGTCATTTGAAACCTTTGCAAATCCTTTTACATGGGATATAGTTGATCCATTTAAGGTTGATGGAAGACTTAGTGCTACTAATTTAGAGGTTAAGTGGGATGAACCCCCAATTTTTGATGAGTCCTACCACCTTGAGTTTTCATACCACCAATTTGAGACCATTTATAATGATAATTTGTGCACTAACGGTTTATTTTATGGTCTTAAGCATGATGCTCCATCTCTTGCTGACGAGTGGAGTAGTACGGTGGTTCTCTTTGAAATCTCTAATGCGCATTTTGATAAGATTTATCCTTCCTTACCTTTGATCTTTCATGCTTATATCTTATCAATTGCTTACATTTGCTTTTGTATTGCTCATGCGCAGGAATATGATCAACTTCTAAGGGCGTTGACATGCTTTTTAGAGGACAAAGGATGCTCATTAGAAAGAATTAGTTTTGTCAATTTACAATTTTTGGACAATTGCAATTTCAATTTGGTTGTAATAGTTAGACATTTAGACATTTAGTTTGCTTTAGTTTGTAGTAGTTTGTCTTTTGCAGGTACTTTGCTACTTTGATTGGGCTACCCCGTTTTCAAGCTAGCTTGTGGGAGGCTTCTACACTTTAGTATGCTTTCTTTCCTTCCTTTATTTTTGCATGTGTCATCCCATCTCCCCTTGTTGGTTTTTGTTTGTCCATCTTTGTGTCACACATTGAGGACAATGTGTGTTCTATCTTGGGGGAGGGATTTAGTGAGTCTAGTTATGAAAAATCTAATCTAAAAATTTGAAAATTGAAAGTAAAAGTTTGAAGTTGTGTCCACCCATTTGTCTTTTGCATAATGTCACTCCTCCTTGCATTTCATATATTGTAGTTCTTTTAAGCTAATGAAACATGCTTTATTGTCGGGATTTTGCATTCATGGGGATGTCTTGACATAGTGGGTGAGGGATGGAGTTTTGGACAAAATAGACTTGATCTTGACATTGGTAAGCTACATATATGGTAAGGTAGACCCTCCAATGGCCGGTGCATATATACCCAGTCTCATCTAGGTGTGTGTAGTTTTTCCTCTTGTTGTGCGTTACATCTAGACGCACAAGTATGGTCTTTGTTTCATTTTGTATGAGTTTTGCTATCATGATTGCATTAGAAGTCATTCACTTGCTTGCTTACATAAAGTGCCCAAAAATTACCCATTTCCTAGCTACATATAACATTACCTACCTTTATTGAGCTAGTAACTTGCTACTTGTGTTGGGGTGCTTTTATTTTTGGGATTTGCTAGAATTTGTCACTATTGTAAGCTTGCCGTTGCGGGATTGCTGATTCTCGTATATTGGTGGATGTTGGATTTAAAGAAAGAAGAAAAAACATTGAAAAAAAAAATGAAAGATGCAAAATGATGAAGGAAAGAAAAGAAAAAAGCATGAGAAAAAATGAGAAAAATGATGAATAAAAAAAAAAAAAGAAGAATGAGTTGCTTCCATGTTTTATGAAGTATTTGATTTTGGGAAGTATACATGTGGTCTTGTAATAAGAGCCAATATCCTGCTTTTGGCTCTAGTTCTTGTTGTTTGGGAAGGGTTAAGGTTTGGAATAAGCATTCTTACACATTTGGTTGTCACTAGCATGACATTAACTCCACATGACCAAATTTATTTGTCCACCTTCTTACCCATTTCCCCTAGCCTTCTTCTTTGTATTATTGGCTTCTTTTCTTATGCAATATGATCATGACTAGCATTGTCTTATTGATTTGGAATGTTTACCATACTAGATTGTGGGCGCATTCTCTTGAGTCGTAGATAGGAGAGTGTCATTCACATATATTTGCCATATTCATTTTATGAGTGTGAGTGTTATCCCGTGAGAAGTCTAATGTCATTTAAAGATCATGCAAGAGTCTAAATGTCCACGTGAAGTCCTTAATACCACGCCGTCGTGTAAATCTCATCCATGTATTGCATTTTCCCTATGCCCAAGTTGTTTCGGGATTTGATTTATTGTACTTTAAAACTACAAGTCGGGAATTGCATTTTGATGGGATGATTATTGCTTGCACCCTTATCCTTGTCATACATTATATTGTGTGCTTGCTTGAGTACAAGCAAGGGTTTAGCTTGGGGGAGTTTGATTAGTCCATTTTATATATAGTTTAACTCCCTAGTTTAGCTCGGTTTATTTGATTATTATACTTTGTTTAGTATATTTGTGAGCTAATTACGTGTTCTAGGTGTATTGCTGGTGTTTGTTACATTTTGTAGGAATCAAAGTATTTAGAGGCTTTTTCCTAGCACATTAGCAAGCATCAAAGTTCATTAAGCTAATGGAAGCCATGGAAGGATAGTATGGAGAATGACAAACCCAAGCATGAAGACTTGTAAAATGGTTTGGTGTACAAATGAGAAACCAAAATGAAGCCCAACTTAAGGAGTCCACAACTCAACATAGGGATGCTCTTTGGATGCTCATGGGATGCCAAACTATGCAATTAACCGGAGAATTAAGGAGCTTAAAGGCATAGCATAGGATTCCTCAGGCATTTAATGGAGTAATTAAGCAATTGTAGCCGGATTAGTGAAACCCCGATCGGGGTTTCCATTCCCCGATCGGGGTTTGGGTTCTGTGAATGCATACGTTTCAAGTCCTTCTCCCTATATAAAGGAGAGGGACCTCGACACTTAGAGGCATCTTTTTTATAATCTTGGACATCATTCTACACTCTAAAAGCACTCTTTTACATAATATCATTAGTCATTAGATTAGGTTTAGAATAGTTTACTTTCCATTAGTTGTTACAAATAATTCCTATAAGTATTTCAATTTATATTACAAATTCATTTGCAAGTTATTTGGTTCCATTGTGTTTTTTAATTCCAAGTTTTATTTCCTTTGTTGAGGTAACTCTATTTCTGGTATTGTGTTGTTATTTCCTTTGTCATTTCCATTATTAGTTAGTTATCATGTTTACTTTATAATTTGTTATTAGATTAGTTATCATTATGCAAGAGTAGTTACTTTGTCTATGTAATTAGGGAAGCCATACATAAATAATATTTGCAATTGTTGAAATGAGATGTTATGATATCAAATAGTTATTTCTATCACATGCTTGTATTGTATTGTTAGTCTTTGATTATTGATCACAATCCTTGAATAAATTCGTTAATTCTTTCTATAAGTCGAGAGACACATAATTGAATTAGACTAAGCATGTGTTAGTAGACGACCTAGCCAAAGCGAGAGTTCGTTAGGACCCAATCTATGGTTGACACTAATATCGAGAGGTGGGTGTCTTTAGCCTAAACAATTATCGTTATTATCAATTTCCTAGATTGGCTTGAGCATTTACATAATTTGCATGTGTACCCGACCTCCCTAGACTCTTCCTTTATTATTATTGTTGTTTCATAAAACCAACCAAACCAATCGATAACCGGTTTTGATAGAATTCACCCCATAACAACTTGTATAGCAACTCCCGTCTCCTTGTGTTCGACCCCTATTACTAAATTCATTTGAGTCTAGGGTATTTATCTTTGATTAGGTGTACGATAGCCTATCAAGGAGACTTCAATTCCTCATACTGGTTATTAAAGCTAAGAGGACCAAAAACTTCATTTTCCAGATTAAAGATCACAGAGGTAAACTCTTTAGTGATGAAGATGTGATCAAGACTGCATTCCTCAATTACTATTATAAGCCCATATGCTCAAAGGAACATACCCTTAAGGTTAAAACAAGCATTGTTACTAGAGGTAAAATGTGCACTGAGCATCATATTCAACATCTAATGGAACCTATCACCAGGGATGAACTTAAGAATGTCATTTTTCACATTCCTGATGACAAGGCACCAGGACTTGATGGGTAGTCAATCAAATTTTTCAAAGATTCCTGGGACATTTTTGGTCAAGATGTCATTGATGTTGTCATGGATTTTTTTACTTCAGGTTCTTTACTTAAACAGCATAATGCAACAACTATTACTTATATTTCTAAAGTAGAGAGACATGAAACGGTGCTTCAATACAGACTCATAGCATGCTGTAATGTAATTAATAAGTGCATTTTAAAATTGCTTTGTAATAGACTAGTCCATTATCTTGCCTGATCTCATATCTCCTTTTAAGGGGGATTTATCCAAGGTAGAAGCATTATGGAAAACATTCCTATCTGTCAAGATCATAGCAGAGTTTATGGAAGAAATGTTGCCTCTCCTAGGTGTTTATTTAAAATTGACCTGCAAAAGGCTTATGACACAATTGAATGGGACTTCCTGGATCAGATACTTCAAGCTATGCAGTTCCCTACTCATTTTAGACCTATGATTATGCAATGTGTCTTTACATCTAGCTATTCTTTGAATCTAAATGGTAACATGTTTTGATTTTTTCATGGTCAGAGGGGATTTAGACAAGGTGATCCCCTATCCCCTCTACTCTTCACTATCTGTATGGAGTATCTTTCAGAATTGTTGGAATACTCCACTAATGAGACTGAGTTCAAATTCCACCCTTTTTGCAAGAAGATGCAACTTACGCATTTAATGTTTGCAGATGATCTGCTAATGTTTTGAAAGGGATAAGTGAAATCAATCATGATTATGCTCAGGACATTCTCTACTTTTTCAAACGCAGATAGTAGACTGTCTATCACGTATATACCTTTCGTTTTAAATTTATTAATTTTGTATTTTATCAGGCCTTATTATGAGTAAAGGGAAGTCGAATGTATATTTCAATGGGGTTAAAGAGGTCCTTAAGACTGATATTATTCAAGTCTATGGGTGTGTAGAAGGGAACTTAACTTTTAAATACCTAGGGGTCCCCATAAAAACCACCAGATTAAATACTCATGATTGTAAACCTCTGATTGACAAAGTTGTGGCCAATATCAAGGGCCTGGGAGTGAGGAAGCTATCTTATGCTGGGAGGGTAGTGCTTATCAAGTTTGTTCTTAAAACCTTACACAATTATTGGGCTGAAATGTTCATTCTCCCTTCTGGAGTGATTATGAGAATAGAAGCAATTTGCAGGAACTTTCTTTGGGATGGTGGAGTTGAACATCACATATCTCTGACAGTAGCATGGGAGAAAATTTACAAACCAAAGAATAAAGGGACAAAGCGGCATGACTATAACCCTCCAGCTGATACCAGTTGGTACTGGAGGAAGATTTGTCATACCAGGAATCTGATCTCTAATGCCTCTGAACAACAGCTTTGGACGAAGCAAATTGGTCATGAGTATACAATTGCAGAGGGGTGTGAGTGGCTTCTTGACAATGGGGAGAAGTCATTTGGGCTAAGTTAATATGGAACAAATACACTATTCCTAAACACAACATCATAGCCTGGATGTATTTTCACAAAGGTGTCAACACGAAGGAAAAGCTTAATAATCTGGGGATCTGCGATGAGGATACTCGTATCATCTATGGGATGGATAAAGAAAGCATGGATCACCTATTCTTTGATTGTAGGTATAGCAGGAGGATTCTTACCTAGTCTTCCAACTGGCTAGGGATAAGATTACCGCATCAGAATACCCTTCAAAGGAGACTGAAGAAGAGACGCTCCAAAATGGTTCAAAGTATGATTTATGATACTTTGAATGCCTACATCTACCATATCTGGAGACAACAGAATACCTGCTAATATGAGCATCAAATCCTTAGACCTGAAAAAGTGGCTAAGATAATCGAAGAGGAGATGATTATCAGAGTCAACCCTTGCTCTGAACTTAATCATAGCTTATGCACGAATTGTTTTCATAACTCAACATCGATTGAGGTCCACACGAAGAGTTGGGGATCTGAGGAAGATGAAGTTGAATCGAACAAGGAGAGAGTGTGAGACTTTGACATCAAATTTTGTATCTGATTTTGTTGTGATCTAAGTTGTGGTTTATTAGGTTTGGCCTAGTGGCCAGACCCTATATTGTGTATTTGTACTAGTCTTTCTAGTACTGAGATTGAATTGGTTTCAGGCTTTTTAAGATAACTTACACTTCATAAAAAAATAGAATAGGAGTGAATGTATAAATCTATGGGATCCTATGTCTAATAGCATTTTTATTGAAGTAATGGTAAGTGTAGTGTAATGAAAGATGTACTATGATTATTATTAATGGAATTTATTCACATTTTACAAAATAAAAATAAAAACTACACTAATCAAGCATTAACATGAAAAACATTGAAGAATAAATCAAGTGATTAAAGCAATACATGAGAAAATAAGATAACATAATAACAAGCTTAGTGAAACATTGATAAGTAAATAAAGAGAGATTAGAAGATTATACCTACTAAGTAAATAAATTGATGAATAATAAAGAGAGAAAACTTGAATCAAGTGGAAAGATTTGTCACTAATATTCTCATATAAACCCAAAGAATACAATTACAAAGATAGATCTAAGACTAATTAAAGAGTAATTTGAGGAACGATTAAAAAAATCTAAGCCACTCTACTCTAATCTAATCTTGTTTTTTAGGAGTGTAAAGATAAGCATAAGATAGTATTGGAGTGAGTGTCCTCAACAATAGTGCGATCAAAATAATTAAATCTCAATAATAAGAATTCAAAAGGGATGATGAATATTATAGTCAACTGGTCAACATAAATCGGTAACGATTGGCTCAATTGAGTTTGACGTTACTGTCGTATCACTGTGGTGACGTCACTGTCTAACTTGTTTACAACGGGCACATGAGTCACACATCTTTTCTTGTTCGAATTTGATTGAGGGTAGACCCTCAACTAAATCCCAAGATTTGAGTTTCTTTAAAATTGTTGGACTGATGTGTCCAAACCTCTTGTGCTACAAGCATGAATCATCCACAGTGACTTTCATGCACGTAAAGGAACTTGTAGTGACTTTGTTTAAATCAATCATATACACGTTCCGTTTACGTAGACCTTCTAAGATAACATTACTAGTACCTTCAACTATGATACGACAAACATTTGAATGAAAAACGACTTTGTTTCCTTTGTCACATAATTGAGAGATACTTAGCAAGTTATGCTTAAGGCCATCTACCAGATATACATTATTAATAGCATGTGAAGAAGATATACCAATCTTACCTACACCGATTATGTTGCCCTTCTTGTTGTCTCCAAATGTGACCTTGCCACCGTTGAAGGGTTCTAGTGAAAGAAATAAATTCTTGTTTCCAGTCATGTGTCTCGAACATCCACTGTCGAGATACCATAGATTATTTTCTTTCACTATTATCTGCAAGAGAATCAAATACAACTTTTAGGTACCCACGCTAAGTTGGGTCCTTTGTGGTTAGTGACTCTATATATTTGATCCTTCCTAACCCATACTGTTTGACAATTCTTTTCTTCTTAGGATAGGGTTTGCTAGGTTTATTATATTGTTTGTTATTGTTGTGACGCACATTAGGTTTAAACGACTGCTTCTGATTCACATAAGGTTTAGATTTTGAAGGTACAGATGTGTAATCGAAAGCTATGTCATAAAACCACCTGAACTCATTATTTCTAACCTCATCACGTTGAGATTCAGGTTCAGACTCATTAACACTAGACACGTCATGTTCTTTAACAAAATCAGTTTGATTTTTGTTGTCGTTGACATATTTAACACAATTATTTTTAACCATGACCGTTGTGACCACAATAATTACAAATCAGATATTCTGAAAGGTTGACATACTTCCTTCTTCTGAAATCGCGGTCAGAAGGAGTGGATTTGCACTTATCATGGTCTCTACGACTATAACATTCATGACCTAGACCCATCGTCATGTTATTGTTAGATTGTTTGGTAAGGAAGTCTAAGACCTTCTGACTTCCTTCCCACTTATCATGAACTTTTCGTGCATGTAGGAGCAATTCCTTCAGAGACTGAATTTCCTTTTCACACGACGAATGGTCTACATTCGAGTCTTTGGAGGGATTGTTCTTGTTAAAATTTTCACGAAAATCATTGAAACGTTTGTTCAAGATAAGTTTCTACTCATTGTGTTGACTTTTGGCTTGGGAGAATTAAGCCTTTATATCTTTCAATTGCTAAGAGAGAAAGGAGTTTACTTTCACGTGATCAAGGATAACAACTTCCTTTGCCTTAGCTTCAGATTGTAAAAGTTTATTGACTTTCTTCAATTCTAAAGTTATAGCTTCATTAGCTATAACTTTGGCTTGAAGATGCTTAATGTTGAGCTTTAACTCTGAGATTATAGCTTCATTAGCTATAACTTTAGACTCAAGAGCTTCTTTCTCAACATTTGTCTTGTCTGAAGTTATAGCTGAAGTTGCCATAACTTTAGACTTGAGCTTTTTAGCTTTGGCCTTTAGAAGTTGGTTTTCCTCATCAATATCAAGAATTTGTTCTTTAAGATCTTTTAATTCAAGACTCTGTTCATGACAATGATCTAAGGCTTCTTCAAAATACTTAATTAAAGACTTCTTAGATAAATTCTTAACTTGCTTTTTAAGTTCAAGATGACTAACCTCTTCGTCATCTTCTGTATCTGGTTCTGAATCTGAGTTGCCAACAAGACACATCTCGGATTCGCTTTCATTGTCACTGTCAGAAATTAGGTCAAGACTGACGTTGCTTAGACACAAGTTGGCGACTTCCTCTTCCTCTGTCTCGTCATCCTCTGTGTCGAGATCTCCCCAGCAATAAGCCATCATCACTTGCTTGAATTCCTTCTTGGTTTTGTCTCGTTGATTTTTGTCTTTGATTTTCTTCCATGTGGGGCAATCTTTGATCATGTGATCATTATCCCCACATTTGAAGCAACCACGACTTGAAAGAGACCCTTTTGACTCAATTGGCTTTTTGTAAGATTTGTTAGTGTTATTGTTAAACGTTTTCCCTTGTGGCTTATTAAAGAATCTTTTCTTAAAACGTCTATCAAATAACACTGTTTTATCTTCAAGATCCGAATCATGTCTTTCACTAGATTCGGCTTGTAAAGCCACTTTCTTGTTATTACTATCATTTGCCTCATCTTCATCAAGAGTAATCTCGTGAGCCATTAGGGTTCCAAGTAGCTCTTGATAAGATAGGTCAGATAGCTCTTTCACTTTTGAAAACATTTCAAAACATTTTAT
>JAIUZE010028981.1:0-12853 GCA_022085475.1 Heliosperma pusillum | reverse complement strand
CGTGTATACTAACAATAGAATCTAATAAAATTATAAATTCTCTAAAAATAATTGATAAATATAAAAATACTCTTTCACTTTTGAAAACATTTCAAAACATTTTATTGCCAAAATCATGCATCAATATTTTATCATCCAAAATCATAGACTAAAGCTATAACTTTTGAACATAAAATCTCTCGAATGGAATAGTTACCGAATGACGACCTATACTATCTAATCTGCACAAAGATCTTCAGTATACGGATCATCTCTTCATCTTGATCACAAAGACCCTCCATCTCGAGTCTTGTGTAGATTTATGTAGATCTTGTTTGAAGCGATTTTCCTTAAAGTTATGCCTGGTTAGCTATAACTTCCATGTTCACTTCCAAAGTTATTCTTGAAGTTGTTATAACTTTGTCTCACAGACTTTATCAAAGTTATGCCTAACTTTGATCTTTCTTCTTATAATTGTTGCTAGCTATAATAAGACTAAAGCACACAATTACACGCATATGATATATCGAGTAAAACATATTATTACGTAAACACATGTCATTATCAAAACTATGAAATTGGTCCAACAAAGACCTTAACTATAATGGAGGTTGAGGCTTGGGAGAAAGAGGGTCTAGTTGAGTATGAGAGGGATGAGCCTGAGGTTGAAGAAGTGGTGAGTGAGGAAGAAGAGTCTAGTCAGGAGGCAATAGTGGCACTCCCTGACACAGGCCACAGCTTAGTCCTATGGAGAGTAATGCATTCACACCAGATACCTTTGGAGGAGGATCAAAGGTCCCTCATTTTCAGGAGCAGATGTACCATACAAGGGAGGGTTTGTAACCTTATTATAGATGGAGGTAGTTGTACTAATGTGGCTTCTGTTACTATGGTTGATAAGCTGAAGTTGAGCACTCAAGATCACCCTCACCCCTATAAGTTGAGATGGCTGAGTAAGGGAGCAGAGGTTAAGGTGGATAAGCAATGCATGGTCCCTTTCTCCATTGGAAGTGTGTACAAGGATGAAGTATTGTGTGATGTGGTTCCAATGGATGCCTGTCACTTGTTATTAGGAAGGCCATGGGAGTTTGATAAAAGCTCCATACACCAAGGAAGAAGCAACACCTATTCCTTCAAGCATGGGAGCAGGAAGGTGACATTAGCCCCCTTGCCACCACACCAGAAGAGCTATGGGAGTCCTAATATGGCTGAAGATTTTAGTGGAGTCTTGTTTCTATCTGAATCAGCAATGGTCAAAGAATGTACTAAAGAGCAACCTATATTGATGCTGCTATCAAAGGGAGTTCAAGAAGGGGAGTCTAAGGTAATCCCTGCAGAAGTTAAACCCCTCATTAATCAGTTCAAGGAAGTGTTCCCAGAGGAACTTCCTGATGGCTTACCCCCTTTAAGAGGAATTGAACACCAAATAGACCTTGTGCCAGGGTCTGTACTACCTAATAGACCAGCCTATAGATGTGATCCCAAGGCTACACAAGAGCTGCAGAAACAGGTTGGAGAGTTGATGAGTAAAGGGTTTGTAAGGGAATCCTTAAGCCCATGTGTTGTGCCTGCATTATTGGTTTCTAAGAAGGATGGGACTTGGAGGATGTGCATAGATAGCAGGGCTATCAACAACATCACAGTCAAGTATAGATTCCCTATACCTAGACTTGATGACATGTTGGATGAACTGAGTGGTTCAAAGTTCTTTTCTAAGATTGATTTGAGGCAAGGTTACCATCAATTAAGGATCAGGGAAGGGGATGAGTGGAAGACAGCCTTCAAAACAAAGCATGGCCTTTATGAGTGGCTTGTCATGCCCTTTGGCCTGTCAAATGCCCCAAGTACCTTCATGAGATTAATGACAGAAGTGCTTAGGCCTTGTCTAGGGAGATTTGTGGTGGTATACTTTGATGATACTCTCATCTACACCAAGAGCAAGGATGATCATTTGAGGCATCTTGAGGCTGTGTTTGAAATACTTAAGGAGAGCAAGCTCTTTGGAAAGCTTGAGAAATGCACCTTCATGACTGAGGAAGTCAAGTTTCTAGGATATGTGGTATCTGGTAGAGGCATCTCAGTTGATCAAGACAAGATCATTGCAGTTCAGTCTTGGCCTATCCCTAGGAATATTACAGAAGTAAGGGGATTCCATGGCTTAGCATCCTTCTACAGAAGATTCATTAAGAATTTTAGCACCATTGCAGCACCCCTCACTGAGTGCATGAAGAAGGGAGAGTTCACCTGGACTGAGAATGCTTTGCAAGCCTTCAAACACATGAAGAAACTCTTGTGCAGTGCACCTATCCTCAGGTTGCCAGACTTTAACAGCCTATTTGAGGTTGAATGTGATGCAAGTGGAGTACGGATTGGAGCAGTCCTTATCCAAGAGAAGAAACCTGTAGCTTATTTCAGTGAGAAGCTAAGTGGAGTTAAACTGAATTATTCTACATATGACAAGGAGTTCTATGCTCTTATCAGAGCTCTGAGACATTGGAGTCATTACCTGAAGCCCAAGCCTTTTGTCTTACACTCTGATCATGAGGCATTGAAGTACATAGGAGGCCAACATAAGCTCAGTCATAGGCATGCTAAGTGGGTAGAGTTCCTCCAGTCCTTCACCTTTTCTAGCAAATACAAAGAGGGCAAACAAAATGTGGTGGCGGATGCATTGTCTAGGAGGTACACTCTGCTATCAACTATGGAGCAAAGGGTTCTTGGCTTTGAGTTCATGAAGGACATGTATCAAGAAGATCCAGACTTTGCAGAAGATTGGTTAGCACAGAAAGAGGAAACAAGGACCATTGATTCACCCTACACTTTGCAAAATGGATTCTTGTTCAAAGGAAACAAACTATGTGTTCCCAGAGGATCTTATAGGAGTCTATTGATCAAGGAGGTACATGGGAGTGGCCTTGGAGGACACTTTGGGGTTCAGAAAACTGTGGACATACTACAAGATCAATTCTACTGGCCTAAGATGATGGGAGAAGTCCAAATAGTGCTCAGAAGGTGTGGAGTTTGTCAAAAGGCCAAGAGTTCTTTTCAAGCAGGACCTTACACTCCCCTACCAGTCCCATGTAGGCCTTGGGAAGATGTAAGTATGGATTTCATAGTAGCATTGCCTAGGACAGCAAGAGGGAAAGATTCTATCATGGTGGTTTTGGATAGGTTCAGTAAGATGGCACATTTCATTGCTTGCAAGAAGACTGAGGATGCTGTGAGTGTAGCAGAGCTATACCTTGATGAGGTGGTGAGGTTACATGGAGTCCCAAGGACTATTGTGTCTGACAGAGACACAAAGTTTATGAGCCATTTCTGGAGAACATTGTGGAAGCTGCTTAACACTAGGTTGTTGTTTAGTACCTCCCATCATCCTCAAACAGATGGCCAAACTGAGGTGACCAACAAGACCTTGGGAAGGATCTTGAGGTGTATAGTCAGCAAATCTCTCAAGGATTGGGACTTGAAGTTGGCTCAAGCAGAGTTCTCTTTCAATAGAGCTCCATCAGCAGCCACAGGCCACTCCCCCTTTGAAGTGGTCTATGGTACTAACCCCTTAATGCCTTTGAGTTTGTCTAATGTGTGCAGGTCAGAGATCCACTATGATGCCAAGAAGAGGGTAGAACAAATGCGAAAACTCCATGAGTCAGTCAGAAAAAAAATTGAGAAAACTAATGATCTATACAAGAAAAATGCCAAGGTTCCTAAGACCAAGAAAGACTTTGCACCAGGAAATTTAGTATGGATCAACCTAAGAAAAGAAAGGTTCCATTCCAAGAGAAAGAATAAGCTAGAGCCAAGAGCAGATGGTCCTTTTCAAGTCATAGAGAAGATAGGTCCTAATGCATACAAAAATTGATCTACCAGGAGAGTATGCAGTCCATGGGACATTCAATGTTGGAGATCTTAGTCCCTTCTATGAAGACTCTGAGGGAGAGGAAGATACAGGCCTGAGGTCAAGCCCTTTTCAACCAGGGGAGGCTGCAGCAGGAGCTCACCCAAGAGGTCTTGATGATCAAGCCACAAACAAGACAAGCCTGACCCCAAGGACCCCTCAGATGGAAGCTCGAGTTACAAGGTCCAAACAACAAGCTATGACAAGCCAAGATCAAGCCAGACCAAGTCACACCAGTGTGGAAGACAGTCCATGGCTCAGCAACCCATGCCAAGCCCCAACACAACCCACATTACCCACACAAGACAGAAACAATACCATTCAGGACCAGGCAGACCCATCAGCAAACCTTGCACCAAGGAGATACACCAGGGCATCTCAACCACCCCCACCATGGCCTACCATCAAGCCAACCCCCCAAGCTACAAGTTTTTTTAGGATAACCCCACTTGAAGTCTAGTAAAAACACAAGTAACAAGCACCCCCAGCTAGAGTCCAGTAAACAATTAAAACAGAGAAGGTACAAGTCAGATTGTGGTTTCCTTTGCTTAAGTCAACTTGTCTTCGTCCAAGGCAGGTCTTATCTAAGTTATAATAAGAGTAGAGAGTTCCAAGGAGCAGCAACACATCCAGGCAAAGCAACAAGACAACAAGAACAACAGATTTCCATTTCAGGAAAACTCCAAAACTGCTTTATTTGCTTTTTGTTCAGTCTGTCTTTGTGTCTTGTGTCTATACTTTATAGTTGTTGAGCTCGTCCTATTGTAAGGTTCTTAATTAGTGTCAGTTGAAGTAGTTTAGATCCTAAGCTGGCCCTTGGATGATCTATACATCCAATGGTTCACAAGATATCAGCCTCCCTATATAAGGAGGTCTTGTATGTTGTTGTAAGGCAGACTTTATGAATGAATGAATTTAACTTTGAGAAATCCCTCAAACCTATCAAACTTGTGCTAAGAGCTGTAGTTTGAACCAAGCCTTATACATCTTCAAGGTGTCTGATCAGTGTCTTGTATTGTGAGTCAAGTTATACCTGTGCCTTGCTGTGGTTAACTTGCTTGCTGTTTGAGCTTAGTCTAGAGTGTTTGTGCCTTGATGTAACACTTTATACTTGTCTCAATACTAGTCTTTGAGTCCCTTCTCTTGTGCTTTGCTGTAGGGGAGTTTCTCTAAGTCATATCCTTGGAATTTCAGTTGATATAAGTCACTCTCTCTAAAACAGCCTCCATTTCTAGTTGAGTTGTTTTCAGTTTAAGTGAACCTAATCTAGCATCCATCAAAACTTGTAAACCTTAGTAGTTTACACTCCAGTTATAGCTGCAACTTTCAATCTTGTTTCATTCTGTCACCTTCCGCAATACGTGGAATCGGGTTCTCTTATCGGTAAGGCACTAAGCGCGCTCATTATCTTCATAATTAGAGCCTCTATCCGATTTGTTGTGAACAACGTATATATTTTTACTACTTCACGATCATATTCCCAATAGATACACTTGCGGTGGTGGCGGACATCTATCCCAAGAGGACAACGAAAGATGAAACCACTCTACAAGAGTTTCTGCTTATAAATCATGAGTAAGTACAATTAGAAACTTCATTACCGCTTTTTAAGTAGAGTTATATTCCTGTATAGCTGACATGTATACGCCTTTTCAGAATGAAACCCACCATTTTGACTATGTGGGACGAACTCACCTCAAATGAAGGTTCCTACATCTCGCAATTTCTAGACTCATTTCCTATTATCCTAGCTACGCGTCTTGGAGTAACGTCTTACAATGGTATGCATAACACCAATCGATAAGTATTTTTTCTTGCTTTTTCTTCTGTTTTTTTTTTCTCTTCCCAAACTCTATAATGCGAAATCAAAATGTTGCTTTTTCTTAGGCATATCACTGTCTACAAAATCGTCGACAACTGTTTTGTTAAATCCACAAACTCCAGAAAGCCAAGCTCTTCAAGATTGGTAAGTTCTCTTTAGCTAAATTACTCATAACATTAGAATGTATGTCGCGGCCTACTTCATATGCTGCACTCTTCATTACGCTCTCACAGGATTCTTCAAAATGAAGAACAAATAAAGCTTCTGAAAAAGGACAAAGCAGTCCCTGCTCCAACCATGAATGCACGTGCACCTCCAGCTGTGATCCCTATTAACTCCGTGTCCGAAACCACCAAGGTAAAACCAGCCCAGAAAGGTCAAGCTTACATTTTTATTATGGGAGTGCAACGCTTCTTTTACCTTTAGATTGGTATAGCTTTAAAATTATACATCCTACTTGTCCTTTACCTCACAGGATACCCCCTTTTGGGTAAAGGCATCAGCATCAATACATAAGGTATCGCAGAAGCTCTGGTACATGTGTTGCAGCACATGCCGGAGACAAATTTATGCAGAGCACAACGAAACATTTTATTGTCGCAAATGTGGTCAGGACCGCGTTGCTCAACCAAGGTACATAGTTACAGCAACCTCTACACTAGCGTTCGCTATGCTGCTTTTCATTATCATGATCTATATTGTCGTTCAATTTTGCACACCGACAGATGTAACTTTCAAATAGAATTAGCCGATGGTGCCACATCATTAACAGACGCAATTTTTGGTGAAAACGCTGAGAAAGTTTTCAAGATAAACGCCAAGACTCTAATGGAACTGTCTGAAGATCCACATCAGGTACATATAGTTTCACGAGAATCTATTTTCCAGAATTACCTGCCGTCTTGGATAGCTTTGAAACAGCTAAGCTCATATTTATACGTACCCATAATTATAAGTACCTACCTGCAACATAGGTTGTTTGTTCGCGCTTTCAGTTTCCACCTAGCTTATGATTTAGTCCATCTTTTTCATCACATCTCATCAAGAAATAAGACCGTCATCTGGTAAGTTAACATTGACTTAATTATAATTTCTGAACTCATCATTTTTGTTAGCCTATTAGGACCTTCTATCGAAATTTGCCATTTTCTTCCTGTGAAGAATAGATCAGTTGTTTGGATCGACACTCTCAGTTGCATGTTCTTTAAGAGTAGTTGATTGTTCAATTTAATTGGAGTATATCTATTCTATGTGCTTGTACTTCTTATATTGCATTTCTGTTTTTTTTTTTTAGCATTATATCATTTTCATTTATGTGGCGCATCCTTCCCATATAAGCGATTTGTGTTTTAAATGTTAATGGTTAGCTAATTTAGGCTTTGCTCCATCGCTTTACATCTTACAGGTTTTTTTTAGCATTATTTGGGTCAGAACATCGACTTATTGTCACTTTGACTGCGTTATATATAGCTACAACATTTTTTATTTAAAAAACTCCAATTTGTGGAAGTGTAATCAGGATTGTCTTAATGTCTATGATCATGACACTATTGTAATGCTTTACAAATAACTATTAACTGTGGCCGCCTGAACCTAGCGCAAAGCGACTAAAAAGTGAAGATCCCCCAAAGGAGTTGTACTTCCTTCTTGTGCATTCAAAGAAACGAGATCACGAGCTTATTGTATCAAGAGTGACGGAAACCTTGCCTACAAATGACGAACACGATCCACAGTAATCATCTCCGAAAAGAAAGCGCTCATGTTGTGTATATAACCAACACCTGGTGCACATACGTTGTACATAACATACCACTGCTGCCACCTTTTGCCGAACATGTCGAGAAACATACCTTTTTGAAAGACAAGCCTTTTGGCGAACATGTCGTGAAATGTAGTTTTTTGGAATTCATGGCTACCGACACAATCTGGGAAATCCAAGCTTAGGTACAACACAAGTTTTTGCCTATATAGCTCTAAATTGTTGCACGAGTTCGAAGTAAACCAGCTCCTAAATGCACCAGTGAAGCTGCTCACGCTGAAGCTCATTTACTGTCATGTGCTAGCCATATACTTTTGTCTACGACGTAGGAGAACGTTAAAACGTGCAACACGTAAAAGCAGTGGCGGACCGAGGGGTGCGCACAGCACCGCACGTGCGCACCCTCGGTTGACGAATTTTTTCTTTTTTAAAAAACTAAGAAATCAAGAATAAGTACGATATATGTTTATATATAGTCATCATTAGTCATGTGGGCAGTGGCGCATTGGCTAAGATGATGTTATGAATCTGAAGGTGCAGGGTTTTATCCGCCTTAGCCACTTTCTTTTCACGAATTTCCTTTTTGGTTGTCTAGTTGTGACTTTTATTTATGAATTTTGATTTTTTATTATTATTTTACTAGTCGATCATTCATGAAAAATGAAAGAATGAAACCTTTTTTTTTTTTACAAAAATCCAATTACAATTATGAACTCCTAATTTGAGATTTCTTTTTCATTTTAAATTACTCAATAAATATAAAAGTATAGAATATTTTTGGAATTCACAAAGAAAAGCACAGAAAACTTCTTCATCATCTTTTTCTTTCTTACGTCTTATCTTCTCTAAATGATGAACCGAATGAAATTATTGAAAAAAATTCTTTGTCGTCTCTTAACACGAAAGAACCTATTTTGTCGTCTCTTAACATGAACTTCCTTCGTATGACTTCAAATATTTAGTATTTGAAATCTTTCATGGCATGTTGTTTATTAGGTAAGGCGGAGTTTAATATTTAAGCATTTTTTTTTAGAAAAAAAACCCATTCGGTTTAATTTATTTATGAGAAATCAAAGATTTACAATCGTAATATGTTAAATCATTGAAATCTTCCTTGATCGCCTTTGTTATATTTTTAAGTTTTTTTTTTAAAATTGTGCGTATATGTGACTGTATGTTATAATTGAAATCTTCCTTGATCCCCCACTACGTAAAAGTATATGTGACTGTATGTATATGAAACCTTTTATATATATATATATATATATATATATATATAGAGAGAGAGAGAGAGAGCTTAGTTCAATTGAGTCCACCATTTTCTTAGAGTCCTTGAATCCTCATCCTAGCCATTGGATGAGGGAGATGGATGGCTGAGATTTGGGAGATTAGAAAATACACTTATCACTAATTAATTACCTATGCACTAATTAATTAACTTTCTCTCTCTACCTTTTAATTAATCACTTTTTAAACACTTTTAAGCACTTTTGAGCACTTTTTAGCTGCTGAGATTTATGAGTGTAACTTTGATGCTTGCGAGTGTAACTCTAATGTTTTAGAGTGTAACTTTAACTTTTTAAGGCGGTTTGTATGTAAAAATTTGAATTTAAACAATTTTAACACCTTACGAGTGTAACTTTGATGCTTTTCGAGTGTAACTCTAATATTTTCGAGCGTAACTTTAAATTTTAAAGACGGTTTTGATATAATAATTTGAATATATATACTTATAACATTCTACTAGTGTAACTTTGCTGATTTTCGAGTGTAACTTTAATATTTTTTAGACGGTTTTGTATAAAAATTTGAATTTATATATTTTTGACATTTTACGAGTGTAACTTGGATGATTTTCGAGTGTAACTTTAATATTTTTTTAAGACGGTTTATTACTTATAAATTTAAATTTATATAAATTTTTACATTTTACGAGTGTAATTCTAACATTTTAGGAGTGTAACTTTAATTTTTTTTAAGACGGTTTTGTACATAAAAATTTGAATTTATATAATTTTAACATTTTACAAGTGTAACTTTGATGATTTACGAGTGTAACTCTAATATTTTACGAGTGTAACTTTAGTAATTTTAGGTCATTTTGAGTGGAATTTTTTTAATTTTATTACATGTTGAATCTATGTAATTTACTATAAATTTATGAGTGTTACTTTAGTCCTCTATGAGTGTAACTGTAGTCATCTATGAGTGTAACTGTAGTCCTCTATGAGTGTAACTGTAGTCCTCTATGAGTGTAACTGTAGTCCTCTATGAGTGTAACTGTAGTCCTCTATAAGTGTAACTGTAATAAAAAAATCAAAACCCAAAAAAGGTTTTGTACATAAAAGTTTGTTTTGTTTATTACACAAACACCATCCATCTTCCATCACCAACTCACAAGTCACACCCACAAAAAAGGTATATCTTGATAAAAAAAACTGAAAACTAAGATTACAAACTTAAATAAACAGATCTGAAACTAAGTAGTGTAACTTTTAAACTCATTTGTGTTACTTTAATAAATAAGGTGTGTTACTTTAATAGACGATATATGTAACTTTAATAAAGAGTTTGGGTTACTTTAATATATAATATGTGTGACTTTAATGAATAAGATGTGTGACTTTAGTAGAGAATTCGTGTTACTCTAATAAACAATATGTGTGATTATAATCAGTTTGTCATCGACACTAACAACTAAACCCAATTTTCAGATCTGGACAAAACCAAAAAAAAATGAAAACAAGAATGAAGAAAAATAAAAAATATATACATAACACGTTTTTAGATCTGAGGAAAAACCAGATCTGACATCAACATGTGTAACTTTTATGGTCATTTGTGTTACTTTAATAAATAATGAGTGTTACTTTAATAGACGATATATGTAACTTTAATAAATAAGGCGTATATAACTCTAATAGAGAAATTGTGTTACTTTAATAGATAATATGTGTAACTTTAATAGAAAATATGTGTTACTTTAATAGAAAATATGTGTTACTTTAATAGACGTCATTGACATTTGACAAACTTTTTCAAATCTTAAAAAATAAATCAAAACCAAGAAATAAACAAAACAAACAGATATTAAAAAGAAAAAAAAAATTCACAACCACCACTACAATTAAAAAACAAACAAAAAATGAAACTAGATCTGAAAAAATAAAAATAAACACAATAAAATGAAGATTTGAAAAAAATAATAATAAAGAAAACACAATAAACCTTAACCTTACCCACCCCCACAACCACCCATCCAACCCCAAACAAGTAGCCACCCTCCGCAACCCCAACCTCCGACCCTCAACAGTCCCACACCCGACACTTACCACTCCAACAAATATAGATTTGCCAAAAAAAAACAATTACAAACACCCATTTTTTTTTCAGATCTGAAAAGTAGAAAAAAAAACAAGAAAGAAGAGGAATTGTCGGTAGAAGGAGGAAAGATGCAGCACAAGGAGAGGAGTCGGACGGAGGAGAGGGGGACGGTCGACGGCGGAGAGATAGAGAGAGGGACAATCGACGGCACAGATCTAGAAATAAACAAAAAAAAAAGGAGAGTGCGGTCGACGGCGGAGAAAGAGAGAGGAGCAGGCGGTGGTGGGGTTGTAATGAAGGTCGGCTGGAGGGGGACAGTGGTCGTGAGGAGGTGTGGGTGTCGGGGTGTCGGGGTGTCGGGGTGGCTAGGTGGTGGTAGTTTGGTGGTGTTGTGTGAGGAAAGGAGGATGAGGGATTTATTTGGATTTTGATTTATTTGGGTTTTAGAGAGAGATTGAGAAATGATTTTATGTGAGATGAGAGAGAAGTGGCTGAATGAAAAATGTTATATATTGAATTAGGGTGGGGATTAATGATTAATTAGTAAAGATGAGAGAGAGTGGAAAATTAGCCCATTAATCTCTTTTGGGAGCACCAATCTTGGCCATCCAATGGTCCAAAAGAGGACTTAAGGACTCTAAGGATATGGGTGGACTCAATTGATCTTTGCTCTCTATATATATATATATATATATATATATATATATATATATATATATATATATATATAGAGAGAGAGAGAGAGAGAGAGAGATAGTGTGTGTCAAGATCCGGTGCAAACGATCATTCGGTGCAAAAAGTGGAAACGACCTATATGTACATTGATATAATAGGTTAGATACACTACCCACATAAACAACTCATGGTAACTAAACAACTTACAGCCCCTTACTTATTCTTATTACTCTATTATCCTTTTATAAATACTCTCTGCCTCATCAAACTAACATCACCTCCCATTTTAATCTATCTTACATCCTTCATCCTTGACTACAACCCCAAACCATCCTCGCCCAAAATACGTCGACATTACCAACCACCAAGAATGGCGCCAACTACTTCTATAATTCGCCGACTTCACCCCTCATCTTCCCTCATCAATTGTCGCTCCAACGAGCATCAATAACGACAACGGCGAACAACCGCCATTAAGGAGTTGACTAGATGATCGTTAACAATGGAGGTGAGCTACACTTCCACCACTCTCATGTCGTCATCGTCGTTGTTGGTAACCAATCAAAATTTAGTGAATCTGGATTATGTTTAGACGTATTATCTCAACCCAAATTTGATGTACCTAATAAATAGTTTCGTGTATCTGTGTTAATGTACATTAAAATAGTGACTAGATACACAAAGTTAGTCATTAGGTACAACAAAATTAATCTCAGGTACATCAATATTTAAACCATATACACTAATTTCCTAGCTCCAGTAGTGACGAATCTGATGATAGTGACGGAGAAAGCAAAGTTGATGATTATAAGAAGTTTTATTGTGGTGCGAATTGGTTTGACGGCGTTGCGGATGATTTAAATATTGATGATATTTTGAGTGGGGATATAAGTTTTATGAGTCGAATATGGAAGTTAAGTGGGATTTTATGAGTTGTCGGCGACGTTTGAAGATTTGCGGTGGTGCAACTCTTGAGATTGGTTGTACTTAAGGTGGGATACTGAATAAGGGCGATAACGGTGGGCTCTCCGTCAGCATCTTGTCAACGGCGGCGGTCCGTTATCGCATCTGAGGTGGCCCGTGACACTGCGGTGGTGGAGGATGAGTGTTTCAGAGAAAGGATAAGAGGTGAAGAAAGAAGGCGGTAGTTCGGTGGTGTTGCTGATGATCGTTGTTGGCGGTAGTATGGGGTAGTGTGTAGTGATGTGGAAGATGAGTTGATATGGTGTGTCATGTGTGTATAGCTGATATATTAAAAAATGGGAACGGTACTATGGCAGGGAGTTCATTAAATGGATTTATCGAGAAGTAAAAGGAGGTTAATGGAGGATTAATTAGTTTGTTTTCACTTTTTCCACCGAGTGGTCGTTTCCACCGGATCCTAAATATATATATA
>JAIUZE010028979.1:0-24300 GCA_022085475.1 Heliosperma pusillum | reverse complement strand
GGTCATCAGTATGGCCAGCCATATTGTTATTTAGCAGTTATATCTGTATATAACGAATTCGAAAACTGTGGAAAAAGAAAATGAATATGATAAGTTTCATCGTTTTAAATTTGAGTCTAATGAAAAACTGTTTAATTCGATGACTCGTGCATTTATACAATTGACCTCCCTCAAGAATTATATAAATGATCCCAAAACTCAATTTCTGTAAATTGATAAGCCAACCTCTTGGCTAATTCTACTTTTAGAATTCCTGGTCGATAAATTTCTGTAAATTCTATCTTTTAGTCCATCATAATCACGAGATATTACTCGTACTATAATGTTGAGATAAAATAGGTCAACACTCACTACTTACCCAACGTAGAAGGGGTCATATTATGTCTTCCGACGAAGAAGGGGTTCGTAGTAGTTTTCCCTATAAAGACTAGTCTCAATTTTATTTTAAAGGAAGATCCCATCATCTTAAATTTAATTCATTTTAAGTGAACAAATTTCTAGCATTTCGTGAATGATATAGACTAAGGTGATGGCCCTATGAACGAGTGACATCTGTATGTCTATGATGAAAATTCAAACTATATGAATCATTTTTCATGCAATTTAGGTGGTTTGGTTTAGGCGGAATATGATACAATAATTTAACATGTGAATGAAAAGCAAAAGAATGAAAAATACGTAAACTATTACAACGGTCCTAGTGTGGCCTATCTACCAAAAAGAACAGTAAATACAAGTTTGGAATCCATCCTAATGGACCCGAGAAGCTTGACTTTGTCTCATCTTGGTCCATGTAGCGGGAGTGAGCATCCGATCTCCATCTTTAGTCTTCTTAAATTACAATTTCAAAATTACAAAATAAACCTATTTACATTCTAATTCCAAAAACATAATTAAAAGAAATAAAAGGAGATTCGAGATCTCATAAATACATCCAAACCATGTTTCCATCATTACGAAAACATGATTAACTAAGGCCACACTAGGTATTACATTTTTAAACCACTATAAAAATACGTAAATAAAACCATTCATTCATTCATTCATCCGACAAAAATAAAATGCATCAACTATATAAATTAATTCTACAAGACATAATTCATTAATTATGTTGATTAATTATCCAAACCACCATTTTATACGATCAAAATTATGTGACAATTCCTTAATTGCCCACAACAATTTTAATCTTCCATAATCCATTTTTATTTTAAACCTTTTTAAAATAATCGGGTATCATTATTGTGAACCTTTTCACAATAACAAACAAACATTATCTTTATAATGCCCAAAAAAAAAAAACAAATTTTTTTTTTTCTTACTGTTCCTGTGTCACGTGAACAGTACCAGTCCCAAAATTTTTTTTTTTTCTCACGGTTTAAGCAAAAACTGAAAAAAAACATTAAAAATTAAAAAATACCTGCTGCTAAAAGCAATAAAAAAAACAGAAGAAATTTTTTTTTTTTTTTTTTGTACAGTAGCAGCACCAAAAATTGGAACGGTTTTAAGACGATTATGCTTATATTAACTAGATCGGTGCAAACAAAACAATGTCTAATCGTTATTAAACATTGATACAAATAGATGATTCAAATTAACCTTTTGATATGAACATCTAAAACAATTTATACCGAAAATATATAGCACAAAAATTGATGTTCATTAACATCCAATACAATTCCATTTACACTCTAATTTAATCCTTATTAAATTAAAATATCAACAAATTCATATATTATCATCTTTAACAGATTAAAACAATAATATGAATGAATCTTTAATGGAACCCAAAAAAAAATTCATCACGGCAAAAAAATAAAAAAACCGTGAGTTTGATTTTTTTTTAAAAAAATTTCGAATTTTTTTTTTCTTTCAATAATCATACAATTTAATATTTATGAAAATCAGATAAAATAATTTCATAGCCCTAAGGCTCTGATACCACTTGTGGGAATATATCCGTATACATCCCTTTAATCTTACAGGATTATAATGAAATTACGATTTATATGATTAACGGGTCATAAACAAAATTGTATAATAAACAAAGGGATTAGGAATAACCTTTAGTCCTCGTAAATTCGGCCTAAGAACAGATATCAAAACAGATATCCTCCTAATCGTCTCACCCAAGATTGATCGAGAAATGCCCTTGTATTTGCTAGAAAATTAGAGAGAAAAAGAGTCTGTATCTTTTTTGTGATGTGAATTAATGATGATTCAATTAGTGAGTTAGAATGAGTAAAACTCCTCCCATATACTCACCTCTCACACGGCACAAATAGGAGAAAAATAAGGGATATTTTTCTCTTATTTTGTTACCATTTTGACCGAAATTCCTCAGAGTAATCTGGACTCTTTTTTCGGTTATATTAGCTTCCATTTAATAAAATGTTATACATATTATATTTGTCTAATATGTTGTCATACATTAATAAGGTCCATTACAAAATTTTGCAGTGGATATATTAACATAACAATTATTATGAGAATCGTATATAATATATACTTCAATTATAAATATCGGTATATTTATAATCCTGTTAATTAAATATAACGGTTTATGTTTAATTACGAATTAACATTTTAATTCGTTTAAGCTCACATTATATACTACAACTAAATATAACATTTTATATTTAATTACGAATTACAGTTAATTCGTCTTAGCTAACATTATTTAATCGTTATTAAATAATTATATCATCATCACATTGACTAACCTTTTAGTCAAAACACCGACTAACCTTTTAGTCATTTAATAAGGCATCAATATGATTATTTTCTCAAATAATCACATCTCTCAATCAAATCCTTTAGGTGTGACTTTTAGGGACCAGTTGATCACCGCCATCTGTATGACAATAACGTCAAACTTATCTAGCAAGCCAACCGTTATCGATAAACGTTAATCAACTGATTACAATACAAAGTATACCCTGTGAACCTATAGAGATTTATTTATGTTATTGCACTAACTGTGGAGGACACTGGCTCCAACACGAGCAACCTGTGATTTGCACTTTTACCTCGTGTTTCTCTTCTTTTCTCTTTTGTTTCTTTTCGTTTCTTCATTATGAAAGCGTCTTCCAATTGTATTAGCTGCAAACACTCAATAAAATTGTTAGATCGCTCCCTCACCGCACTCAATAAAGCACAGCTATATTAACTATCCAAACTAAATCTAATTAAACTATGACATCAATAACGAAGCTAATCGAAAAATAAACTTTACAAATGAAATACATGTAAATGCCGGGTTGCCTCCCGGTTAGCGCTGGTTTATAGCGGTCCCGCACGACCGTGTTACCTCAAAGTCATGGGGATTTATCAAGAGTGAAAAGGTCGACGGCCTCTATCACTCCAATAAATGCTCCATCATAATAGATCTTCAAGCGTTGACCATTGACTTTGAAAACCTCACCCTTGTCGGTTTGTAGCGTAACCGACCCAAACTTGTTCACCTCGGTAACTGTGAACGGTCCCGACCATCTGGACTTGAGTTTACCTGGAAACAAACGCAAACGGGAGTTAAATAATAATACTTTATCACCAATTTTAAATTCCCGCTGCAGGATATGCTTGTCATGCCATTTCTTTGTCTTCTCCTTGTAAGCCCGAGCACTATCATAGGCATGCAATCGAAACTCATCAAGCTCGTTCAATTGCATAAGTCGTTTCTCACCCGCCAGTGAGGGATCCATATTAAGCTCTTTTATGGCCCACATAGCCCTATGCTCAAGTTCTACCGGCAAATGGCTCGCCTTGCAATAGACTAACCGGTATGGAGAAGCACCAATTGGAGTCTTAAAAGCAGTTCTATAAGCCCATAAGGTGTCATCGAGCTTACGACTCCAATCCTTCCTAGATTTACTTACGACTTTCTCAAGGATAGACTTGATCTCCCTATTAGAGACCTCTACCTGACCACTTGTCTGCGGATGATAACTTAACCCCCGACGATGTGTAACGCCATATTTCTTCAATAAAGAGTTAAGATGGCGCTCATTGAAATGCTTTCCTCCATCGCTAATGAGAGCACGAGGAACCCCAAATCGTGGGAAAATGATCATCTAAAACAGTTTAATAACTGCTTTGGCATCACAAGTGGGAGTGGCAATGGCTTCCACCCATTTGGAGACATAATCTACTGCGACTAGAATATATTGGTTACCATGGGAAGATGGGAATGGCCCTTGGTAGTCAATACCCCAAACATCGAATATCTCAACTTCCAAAATACCCGTTTGAGGCATCTCATGCCTTTGAGAAATGTTACCCGTCCTTTGACATGCGTCACAAGAACGGACAAAAGTAGTAGCATCCTTGAGAATAGTTGGCCAATAAAAACCCGACTGCATAACTTTAGCAAACGTCCTTAAGGGACCATGATGACCGCCATATGAAGAAGAGTGACAATGAGAAAGGATGGCATGTACCTCACCCTCTGGAATACATCGTCGATAAATGCCGTCGGCACATTCCCGGAGTAGATAAGGATCATCCCAAAAATACCTCTTGACATCGTGTTGAAACCTCTTCTTTTGCTGATAGGATTGATCTGGAGGCATAATTCCCCCAACCAAAAAGTTGGCATAATCGGCAAACCATGGAGTTTCCATGGTAATGGCAAGGAGATGATCATCAGCAAACAAATCATCAATGGGGATGGAATCTCCCTCTTCAAACCTCAGACGAGACAAATGATCAGCAACCACATTCTCTGCACCTGACTTATCCCGGATCTCCAAATCAAATTCTTGTAACAACAAGATCCAAAGAATAAGCCTAGGTTTGGCTTCCTTCTTAGCCAACAAGTATTTCAGTGCTGCATGGTCAGTATAGACTATCACCTTAGAACCCACAAGATAGGCTCTAAACTTGTCTAAGGCGAAGACAACTGCAAGTAATTATTTCTCAGTGGTAGCATAGTTAACTTGCGCATCATCCAACGTCTTACTGGCATAGTAAACTGCATGTAGCACCTTATCCTTCCTTTGCCCCAAAACAGCCCCAACTGCATAGTCACTGGCATCACACATTATCTCAAACGGCAATGTCCAATCAGGAGACTGGATAATAGGAGCTGAGATTAGAGCTTGTTTAATCCTGTCAAAAGACTTAACACACTCATCAGTAAACACAAACGGGGCATCCTTATGGAGAAGCTTAGTCATTGGTTGAGCAATCTTTGAAAAATCCTTAATAAAACGGCGATAGAACCCCGCATGACCAAGGAAACTTCTAACACTTTTAACATTCACCGGGTACGGTAATTGCTCAACCACTTCCACTTTAGCTTTATCCACTTGGATGCCTCGTCCAGACACCAAATGACCAAGTACCACCCCTTCAGTTACCATGAAGTGGCACTTCTCCCAGTTTAACACAAGATTACTCTTCTCACAACGTTGCAAGACCTTAGTCAGATTAGCTTAACAACTATCAAAATCGGTCCCATAAACACTGAAGTCATCCATAAAGACCTCCATAATAGACTCGATATAATCAGAAAATATAGCCATCATACAACGTTGAAAGGTGGCAGGGGCATTACATAACCCAAAAGGCATTCTTCGGTAAGCAAAGACACCATAAAGGCATGTGAAGGTAGTCTTTTCCTGATCGTTAGGAAGAATGGGGATTTGAAAGAATCCCGAGTAGCCGTCTAGATAACAAAAATACTTATGACACGCTAGACGCTCTAACATTTGGTCAATGTAGGGAAGAGGGAAGTGGTCTTTCCTAGTGGCTACATTCACCCTTCTATAATCAATACACATCCTCCACCCAGTCACTAGTCTAGTAGATATGAGCTCGTTTTTCTCATTAGTGACGACCGTAGTCCCTCCCTTCTTAGGAACTACCTGAACAGGACTGACCCACTTGGAATCAGAAATAGCATATATGATTCCCGCATCTAACAATTTCTGCACCTCTTTTCTAACTACCTCTTGCATAGTGAAGTTCAAACGACGCTGACCCTGCCTACAAGGTTTATGGTCTTCTTCTAAGTGGATACGGTGCATACAAAAGTCAGGACTAATACCTTGTAAATCATCAATGCTATAACCTATAGCCTTTTTATGTCTTTTTAAAACCACCAACAAATCAATAAGTTGGCTTTCAGATAGGCTAGCACTGACAATTACAGGATTCATCTCATGGGAATCAAGGAAAACATACTTAAGATGAGAGGGGAGGAGTTTAAGTTCAGGTTTCTTTACCTCGGTAACCTTAGGGGGGTTACCTAAGGTATAAACCTTTTGTGCTTTGCAATCCTCTCCTGTGAGCAGTTTTTCCATCTCAACTACTTCTTCATTCCGTGAGCTTCCAACTTCAGCAGTGCTGGAAATTAAGGCGATCTCCAGAGGATCCCTATTCAAACACAAAGAAAGACAGTCATCAATAGTTATATCAACAATATCGACTCTATGATATGTCTCTTCTAACATGGGATGTTTCATGGCATTGTCTAAGTTAAAAGTGATTGTATCATCCCCCACTGTTAGTGTAAGTCTCCCATTCTTAACATCTATAACCGCCCCCGCAGTATGGAGGAAAGGTCGTCCCAAGAAGATAGAAATTTGGGTGTCCTCAGCCATATCTAAGACAACAAAGTCAACTGGTATGAAACACTTCCCTACTCTAACCGGTACGTCTTCTAAAATCCCTAAAGGGTGTTTAATAGATCGGTTGGCCATTTGTAGGGTCATGGTTGTAACAGTAAGTTGACCCATATTAAGCTTTTTGCATATAGAAAATGGCATAACACTAACACTAGCCCCTAAATCACAAAAGACTTTATCAATTGCCAAGCAACCTATATTACAAGGAATAGAAAAACTCCCTGGATCCTTTAGCTTTGGTGGTGATCTGGATTGCAACACAGCACTGCATTCCTCAGTAAATGCAACTGTCTCCACTTCATTAAAGGACCGCTTCCTTGTCAATATATATTTCATGAACTTTGCATAAGCCGGTACTTGAGTAATTAACTCGGTAAAAGGTACACTCACTTGCAGATTCTTGACCACTTCCATAAACCTCCCAAACTGTTTATCAAGCTTGGATTTATGTTGGCGGTGCGGAAAAGGAAGTGCAATGGTAATGGGCTCGGCTTCTTTAGCTTTGGAAGATGAATTGGAAGTGTTTTCATCCTGATCAGGGGTTGCTCGATCGAGCAGAGGGCTTGCTCGATCGAGTTTTGCTGTACTGTAACTTTCAGAAACTTCCCGAGAAGCATTTGGGCAAATTTTCTGGGTTTCTCGATCGAGCAAGGGGGTGTTGCTCGATCGAGCAAACTCTTTTTCAGCCTCTTTTTCGCCTTTTTTCGAACTTTGATCAGCAACTTCCAAGCTTTCATTGGTTTCATCCCTTATCATTTCAGGGCCTTTGTAATGGGTTCCACTCCTCAAAGTGATGGCATTGACTTGTTCATGTGGAGGGTGTCCTTGAGGAGGAAGATTACCCGGTTGTTTATGTGGATTTTGAATTGCCAATTGGGCAATTTGAGTGTCAACCATCTTGTTATGAGCTATCAGTTGTGAGATCTGAGCATCTTGCTTTTGTTGGATCATAAGACTCTGCTGCAACATGGCTTTCAGTTCCGCCATATCATTACTTGGAGGTGGTGGAGGTGGAGGTTGTTGGAAGTTTTGACCACCTTGATTGGAACGGTTAAAGTTACCTTGAGAATTGCGATTCTGAGGAATCACATAAGATGAACCTTGTTGCTGAGGTGGTGGTGGGGTGGGATTAAGAACTTTCTGACTTCGGTAGGAGAAATTGGGATGCTCTCTTGTCCTTTCATTGTAAAAGTTAGAGTACGGTGAACCTTGCTTAAAAGATTGAAAGGCAAGCACTTGATCAACCGTACTCATACATTCCACTGCATTATGCCCCATAGTACCACATCTTTCACAGGTTGGCTCTTGTTGAACCATGGCATGAACCGTTTGCTTATTTTCCAAGGACTTTGAAGTTTGTAACTCGGCAATTTTGGCAGTTAATGCCTCTAACTGAGCTACAATGGCATTATCCGTACCTCCTCTCCTCACATTACCCCTAGGATTCCCATACTCAGCAGTGTGAGTAGCCATCTCATCAATTAACTTCCAAGCATTGGCATCAGTAGTGTTATTTTGGAATCTCCCATTAGCAGCAGAATCCAACAAATTCCTCTGATCATCATATAACCCATTATAAAATTGGTTGCATAAGAACCAAGTATCAAAACCATGATGTGGAACAGACTTGACAAGCTTTTTGAAGCGAACCCAGGCCTCATTAAAGTTCTCTTGGGGACCTTGTTTGAAACTTGTGATTTGGCTTCGAATGGCATTGGTTTTCTGTGGCGGAAAATATCTTTTGTAGAATGCAAGAGCCAAATAATTCCAATCGGTGATGCCAAGTGCAGCCATATCTAACTCACTCAACCAATCTTCTGCCCCGTCTCGTAGTGAAAAGGGAAACAACACCAACTTGATCTGATCTTGCGTCACCCCACCCGTTAAAGGAATAGAGCAGCAATAGTTAGTGAATTTCTCCATATGCTTAGCAGGATCCTCAGCAGGGCTCCCTCCAAACATGTTTCGCTCCACCAAAGAGATATAAGATGGACGAATCTCAAAAGTATTATTACCCGTAGTAGGGAGTTGAAATCCCTTGGGAATAGATGCAACAGTAGGCTCCGAGTGGCTGGCTAGAGTAGGCATGGTTGTAGTAGGTGCAGAAATAGGTGTATCCTCTTCTAAGGACGATTTTTCTGCGACGAATTCGGCGTAAACTGTTTCAAGCGTACTCAAGTCTTCCGCTTCTTGAATTTCCTTCCAAAAGTTTCGTCTAGACCGGAGAGTCTTCTCTGGTTCGGAATCGTAGGGCACGAGAACGGACCTAGAACACCTGGGCATAAACAAAAACTAAAGAAAAGGATGAGAACTGTCTCAAGGAACTTGGGTTCCCTGAGACGAAAAAGACAAACTAAGTAGAAACAAACAGAAAACTGTTGCCTCCCCGGCAACGGCGCCAAATTTGATAAGGGTAAAGTCGCGTCACCTTAATCAAAGTAAAACCTAATTCACTACTAACTAATAGTCAGCGGTAAGTAAGGTATCGAATCCACAGGGAGGCGGTAGTATTCTAATCTGTTAAACTAGGTTTGTCTCTAAGTAACAATTCGGGGTTTGAGATTGTGTTCTAAACTAATGGCAAACAATAACAATAACTAAAAGTAAACAATAACAACTAATAATAATAACAACTAATAATAAGCAATAACAAACTAATAAGGTTGAAAACAATGAGATTAAAAGTCTAGGGTCACAGGTTCACTAGGATTATTGTTCAGGGGTAGGGATAAAATCAACTATCATGCAATAAAGCTATCTAAGGTCACAAGATCGGTCGATTCAATTATGCCCTTTAGATCTACAATTTAACATGCGATCGCTATCATTAAACGAGTTATATTCAATTATCGTAGCCTATCTTAGTCTTAACCCGGTCGGTGTTAATCCTAATTTGCAAGACTAGTTAATTAATCCTGGCCAGTAATCAAACAACTAGAATTAAAACGATAATCAAATGATAACCATGCAATTGCAATTCAATTAATTAATCTAACCCTTCTAACAATCCTAGATCCCCTTTGAACCCTAGAAAGGAATTTAGCTACTCATAATGATATAAACAACAACAATAATAATTAAAGTAAACATGATTAACAATTATGAAAGGATGAACAAAGAATAATTAAAGAACTAGAAGGGAATTAAATTAAATAACAAAGAAAGATTGAAGAATACCGATTACAAGATGAACTAAAGACAATCGTCTTTGATGAATAAAATCCGGAGGCAAAGTAAATTAAACTAGGGTTCTTGATTTAAAGCATAAAAGTATTAAAAAGCCTAAGAAAGCATAAGAAAGTATAAGGAAGCATGAAAGACGAGCTTTCCTTTTATAATACAAAAATCTAATTAATTAGGTTAAAGTTTAGGAAAATATGAAAAAGTCGTTGAAAAACTAGGTTGCTCGATCGAGCAAGGGTATGTTGCAAGATCGAGCAACCTTCAGCCCGACTCGATCGAACAAGTCACTATGCTCGATCGAGCATCCCTTCTTTTTGCTCGTTTCTTCGATTTTCTTCATTTCTTCTCTTTCGTTCTCGATTTCCATGCCTAACCTTCTACGATCCGACTCCGCCATGCTTCATATCTACTAAAAAAGCTCCAAATGCATCCAATCTGCATTAAAACATAATAGAACGGCAGAATCGATATTCTAGCTAAAATAGCATAGAAATAAGAAAGGAAAGACGGTAAATCGAGTTATATGTGTCTAAGGGAGGCATAAAATATGTGTATAAATAATTATCATCACTTGTCAAGACTCGTTATCTCTTAAAGTCTTTCAAGTTATAACTTTGGCTAAGTTGTTATGTTCTTGCGATCAAAGTTGCTATAACTTTAGGAGTATTTTGTTGAGGGGGAACAATACTTAGTCACAATGTTAAGAGAAATCATAAGAGACTTGTCATCATCAAAAAGGGGGAATTTGTTGGACCTATTTTATAGTTTTGATAATGACACGTGTTTACTTGATAATGTGATTTACTTGATATATCATATGCGTGTAATTGTGTGTTTTAGTCTTATTATAGCTAACAACAATTACGAGAAGGATGATCAAAGTTATAAGAATTTCAGGCATAACTTTGACAAGTTCTGTGAGACAAAGTTATAAGAACTTCAGGAATAACTTTGAAAGTTTACATGGAAGTTATAGCTACTTGGTTATAACTTTACAGAAATATTTCAAACAAGATCTACTTCAAATAACACAAGACTCAAGATGGAGGGTCTTTGTGATCAAGATGAAGAGATGATCCGTATACTGAAGATCTTTGTGAAGATTAGATAGTATAGGTCGTCATTCGGTAACTATTCCATTAGAGTGATTTTAAGTTCAAAGTTATAGTTTTAACCTATAACTTTGGATGATAAATGTTGATGCATGATTTTGGAAATAAATGTTTTAAATGTTTTCAAAAGTGAAAGAGTATTTTTATATTTATCAAAAGTTTTAATAGAGAATATATTTATGAGATTCTATTGGTTAGTAGTACAACTTATGTGTTGTCATGTTACCTAGGGTTTCTAATATATTCTATCTCAATTTGTTGTTAACCTAATAAGTCCACCTAGGGTTTGAGCCACCTAGGGTTTCGTGTAAATCTAGGATTGTGCCTCCTAGGGTTGCGTGCTCCTAAGGGTTTTCGTGACAATAGGGAATCCGGCCTCCATAGGCTTGTTTTCCTTGTTTACCTTAATCTAGGATTCTACTATATATTTACAACAATATTTTGAGATATTAAAGATAAATATATTTCTAAAAGATAAAGCATTAATATTTTAAGATATTAAAGATAAATATTTTTCTTAAATATTAAGCTAGGGTTTTAGAGTTTTATCTCCTATGCTTTTATTATAAATACTCCTTCCCATCTCAAATCTTTGAGAGACACGAAATACACGACGGCACACATACATTCATTGAGAGAATTTTCCAAAATCGTTTTTAAAGCAAACCTTGAGCAAAATATTTATTATTTTTAGTGTTTGTTTTTCAAAAGAGTCGTGCATCAATCTTTGTCAATCGCTCGCGTGAAATACGTTATTGGATAATAGTACATCACATAATCTTACAATTCTTTAACGAGAATCTGTGTGAGTTATATTGTACTTTCTTATTAACGTAAGATAGTATAGAGTATTTAGCGATACTCACCTTGAGTTATAATCATAGTTGATTATACGAGTGGGTTGATAATTTTTGTAATCCGTAGAAAGGTACTAAGAATTATTAATCGAGAATAGTGGACGTAGGTTTCAACGTGTGAAACTGAACCACTTCAAAAATCTGTGTGCCTCTCTCTACTCTCTTTACTTTTCGTTATTTCGTTACTTGCGCTTACTTTGATTAATTAATTAGTTGATTTTAATCTATAAGATCAAATAATTAATTACATATCATATAAATCGAAAAAGTGGGGCTAGTTTTTAATACTCAATTCCCCCCCCCCCCCCCTCCGTCTTTCGTATTTGATCAATAGACTCTACAAAGGTTCAATGGATCATGTTAGGAAAGCAGTTAAATTGAGATGAATTATTATTAGTGTCTAAGAAATGATTAATTCAACTCACCATAATTTCCTAGCCAGGGTTAGATACTTGAATGATTTTGTTGGACCATATAGTTATATGATTATGTTTTGATAATGTCATGTATGTTGTATAATATATATGCTTGTGCTTGTAATTGTTTGTGTAAGTCTTGATAGATTAAGCATTGTTTGGCACTTGAAGTGATAACGTAAAGAATTATTAGTAAACTAAAAACGATTTGGGAAAAATTACAAAATTTACAATGTGATTGATTGTTAACGTACCGGAGATTCGGGTTCTGTCATGCCAATCGATTTTTATACTATCTCTGTCATAGTCATTTGTTATCTATTTTCATTTTGGGATGTACAGTGAATTGTTATCTATTTCTATTTTTGGTAGGTTTTATATGTAAAATGTAGTGTGCAAGTGGATGAAAGGATATTATGATACGAAGTATTACTTTGTTAGACATCCACTTGCATTTCCTTGGTGTTTGTGCAAAAAACAATAAATAAGAAATGATTGGGACGGATGGAGTAATTCGTGTTTTTAGAAAAGAAATTAATTAAGTTTTGAGGGTTTTCGGGAGATTTCGAGAGAACAGAGAGAGTGAGTTTAGTGTGCAAAAGGACAATTTGGTCATTCGTAATAAAAACGTTGTCGATAATTACAAAAACGCCATCGATGTATAACAACTCCTTTTTAAACTTAAGAAACCAAGGAGTACGAGTGTCCTGAGTGTCCCCAACAGGCATAAAACTTGCATTGGTTTCCAGGAAAATATGGACATTAGTTCAAACCCGAAATCATCCAAAACTTTTATTGTACAACGTATATATAACTAATGTCGTGGAGTTACATTCCATAACAAGACATTGCCAGTACATCTGAGATCTGACATTGATCCAAACAACAATTCGAGGTAAAAGCGAGATCGCCTAATACTGTGAACTTGCGGAAAATTTCAAAGCAGTACCAAACTGCCAAAAGCAAATAAGAAAACAGTGAATTAAAGCAGCTGCTAAACTATAATAGTTCTTGTAGGTTAAAGGACTTTAGAATCAACGATCGATTCCACTATCTTTGGCTCCAATATTTTTTCATCAATCCACTTGGAACTTTGCTGGCAAATAAGCTCTTTTTTATTCTTCTTTTTCTCGGCTACTGCTTTTTCCCTCTTTCTCCAATATTCGAGCTTCTCTGCTTTTTCTTTCATCTGCATAATTTCAGTTTTTTTTAGTAAGATCCAGGATATAATCAACCCCATGGAAGCAAAATTTACAAAAAATAACTCAATAAGTAATGATGCTTGGAAAAAGAAAAAACAACACAGCAATCGAGTCCCAGTTCCAATATATTTATGCATTTAATTGGGTTTTTATAACAGAGTCACAGGCAGATTCCATACAGACTACTAGAAGACTGTAAAAGGAAGTATCGTGTTTTCCCTGGATCAGAAGGCTAAGATGGTTCATCCAACGAAAGTGTCTCATGCCACTATGCCAGTATTAAAGCAGTAGGCTAAGTCAAAACTAACGTATGTGTCCAGTGACAGACTGACGACAGCAGCAAGAAGAAATCTGCAGACCCAAAATAATTAGAGGTAGACTAAGGTGACCTGTCATCATAGAGTATATTCAACAAAACCATAAACTCCAAAATTATCTATAGTAGTGCCAATGTTTGAGATTTTTCAAAACATGATCTTGTGGTCTGACACTCTGACTGTGTAATCTTAAATACCCGTAATCATAGGTAGATTTTTCAAACCATAAACTTCTGAATGTGTAATCTTAAATACCCGTAAGGTGAGTTAGTTTCATCAATTTTGGACGATAACTCAAGTAAGGTCACAGTTTAGTTCTTAGAATTAGATGGATCATGTTTTGAACTAATATTTCAGTTTTGTACACTCGTATGCTATTTTTAATTACTGCATTTTAATTTTTTTTTATATTTACTTGGGTTCCTTTCCGGACTTCAGTTGGTCTCATTGAAGACGGCGCATATCCGTCTTCATTGAAGACGGGTCGGATCTCTCTCACAAGGGGGCAAGTGAGAGGGCAAAGTGGGGATCCATTTAAATCCCCACTTCCCCCCTTGTGAGAGGAGATCCGACCCATCTTCAATTAAGACAAATATGTACCGTCTTCAAAGAGAATTGGTGTTCGGACTTTTATCTAGTCTTCTTTTATCATTCTCACGTCTCAACATTTGCTTCTTTTTTTTTGTTTGAGTTACTTTATTTTTCTTTACACTTCACATTTTCATTTATTTTCCAATTTCTTCTGGTTTCGTTTCATTTGTGTAAGTGGTTGTTGGGAGTTTCGAAGGATGATTCATGTTAGTAGGCCCAAATCACTTTGGGAATAAGGTTTTGATGTTGTTGTTGTTGTTGTATCCCTGCCGTATACTCAATAAGGCATAGTTGATTTGGAATCAACTAACATTAACTCGAATATATTGGTGGGTTTCATCTTTGAACATGGAGGTTCAAGAAATCTTATTATGAGTATGCTGGAGGGGAATCTTTATATGGTGGTACATTTGATGTCCGGTTTACGACTACAATATGTCAAAATGCCATATCAGACAAAATTCATCATTTCTAAAACTAAGATCCAAATATCCCTAGCAGAGTAGCAGACAAGGACATGAATAAACGATGGCAGAAAGGAGAGTATGCTGAAAAATAGCATATCTTAAGAGTCGTCTTTGTTTTAAGAAGGGTTTGGTTTGTTTGATCGTTGATAATTTGTATTTCAGCATTGTCTATGTCTGTTGTAAATGTCCTATTTTGAATTAGTAATGAATTGATCTTTCACTATAATAAACATTCGAACAAATAGGCAATCCTTAAAGGTACCAATATCCTTGATCATTTCCCAATAGAACTCGAATAATCCCTATGTAATCCAAAGGAACCACTTGAATTTTACATGAAGCCAAACGTTCCTCAAACGTACAAAACTACAGGGTTCACTTTGTCTCTAGTCCCACTTAAATTGATGGCAAACAATGCTACACACTCCTAATTAACAAACCTATGCCCCTGAAGAAAAATAATCTCACATACTCGAACTCTAAAGTCTGAAGTATATACTTAATTGCCGTAAATGGTTACGCATTTCATAATCCACAATCATTCATTCTCTTGAGAGAAAAGATGATCAATTTTTACTGTTTTGAAGGTCATACAGAACCTATACAAGACAACCCATGCCTGTGAAGAAATAGCTCAGACCTTAAATTCACAAGGAAAACAAATACTGAAATCAATCATGAAAATGAAATCAATTCCGCATTACAATGCTAGCAATTAAAAAGGGTAAAGAAAGGAGGGAAAGAGGAGAATATACGAGAGTAAGGCGGAAATCATCCTGAAAAGCCTTGCGATGGGCAGCACGAAGGTGAGCAGCAGCAGCCTTGGATTTCTTGCGTTCTTCTCTCTGCTTCAGCATCTCAACCGTACGAGCCTCGTCTTTCCGAAGCTTTTCCAATCGTTGCAACTCCATTTCGTCAATCAATTGTTTTCGGATCCCCTTTACCTGTTTACCGTATTCGCGGCGGAGAAGGGCGAGCTTGGCAGCGGCTTCCTTAGGGTTTTGAGGTGGTTGGTCTTCTAGGAACGACCCGATGAAGGTGGTTGGTTTCAGATACACGTGGTTGTGGCTGTGGTCTTGGTGGTGTGACGGTTTTGTCGAGGCGCTTAGGGTTGAATGTGCGCGGTGACGGAGGGTAGTTGTGGTTGTGGTTGTTCGGCGTAGTAGCAGCGCCGCCGTCGTCGCCATTTTTGATGGACAAGGGTAATTAAGTAACAAGACTAACAACTGATGAAATTGAGATTTAATACTCAGGTTCAGTCGTCTATGGAGTTTATGGGTAACAATAGTTAGGCTAACTGTTCGTTTAGGCTAATCGGGATGGTCCAACCCGCTAATTCATCCACCTTCATAGCTCATAAGTTCATAACATTTTTTTATTTTATTTTCGGCAGCGGTAAAAATATTATATAGGCGGCATTTAACTCATATGGTTAAATGCACTTATTTTAACTAAGACATAAGATAAAGCAATACAATTACAACTAATTAAACTAATATGGTCGATGAGATGTCGGGTAACAGCAACATGTTGGTGGATTGCGATAACTTGGACTTAAGCTTCATCATGCACATCATCAACATGGTATGGAACTCCCAAAGGCCATCGGGACATTTGCTCTGACGAGGGACGAGAACAAGATGCACTTACGCCACGAGGACGTAGAAAGGGAAAGGTGAAAGCAAGCCAAACAGACTTGCCTCGAAAGGAGAAATATCTCCTACATCTTGAAGAACCAACTTGACAAACCAAAGACCAATAACCCAAGTAGCCACACCACCAGACAAGCCAATACATAAATTGTTCTTCATCCAAACGACTGACCAAAAACACCGTACGAAACTCTTCTACGATGCACCCAACATAGACCGGACACAACCTCATCCCGACATTATTCTTATGATAGATAACTATTAGGAACAACAAATAGAACAGAAGACGACTAAACAACAGCATGGATGATTAGATGCGGACCGCCGTATCCATCCAAACTAACACCGCTCCCGACACAACGTGAACCTACCTGATCACACCCAAACCGAGACCATGCCATTCTGACACACTCCATTCAAAGACAACCATGGACCCATCGAACCCATCAAGGCTGCAAAGAGCCTACCTACACCAAAAGCCATGACCACCTTGTTATCCAGACGAAACCCCCGAGAATCACAAGGACAACCTTACATGCAATCGGACCAAAAGATGAAAACCCAAACAAAACCCATAAAAAACCCCCAAAATGGACACGGTAGATGGGGGAAGGGGCGAGGGGAGGAGGAACACCATATCGATCCAAAGAGCAAAACTTCAAAAGACACTACTCGAAAAGATGGATTATGTACATCCCAAGGACCCGATAGGTGGGGGGAGGGGACTAGGAGAAGGGGGGCACCATATTGACCCGTAGAATAAAACCACATTAACCACCAAGACACAAAAAATGATGGGTTATACCCATCCCAAGGACAAACAAAGACGGAATAGAAAAGGATCGGCTAGAAGACCCTAACACTATGTCTTCTAAAGTGCTAAATTTTTCAAGAGGAAATTGATAAACATTAATAATTTAAAAACCCTCTTTCATAAAAAAATACCAATAATTAATAATTTGTGATAAGTATTAGCAAATTAAGTTTTATATATGAATTATACCAAGTGACCTTAAAATTTCATTTTTGTAACACCCATAATATTAGCCTTTATAGTTTAATAATATTATATTAATATTAATTAGCTTTATTTTATATTAAGAATAGAACTTAGCTTTCCATGTCTAATCTAGCAAATCTGAGCCCATAATTGGACTTTACTCGAAATTTCGTGTGAGTAGGCCTTACGTTACAATTTTGGGCCTATGAATCCCTTCAACCCACCCAAAAGACCAACCCAAAGCTCTCATTTCCACTCAAATCTCAACACACTATTCACCCTCCTTCAACCTCACAAAAACACACAAAACCCTAACCCCATCACCATTGTTAAACTTCAAGCTTTTCCACACAAATCCTACCATATCTCACTCAATTCTTACCCAAATTCATTGAATCTTAGCTAGTTCTTCTTCTTTTCTTCTTCTCTTTCTATTAAGGTAATAAATATCCCGTCTTTGTCACTTTCGTTTTCTCATCTTTTTCTCAAGGTGAAATAGTCATCTTTTTATGTAAATTTGTAGGAGGAGACCTTCAAGATCCCGATAAGGAATACTATCTTGTGGAGGAAGAGCTAGAAGACGAGTGAAGACGCAAAAAGGTAACGGTGAAGGGTTACTCGATATCAATATGTGTTTTAATGTTTTTAATTGTAGTTTTAGTTAGGGAAAGATGTAATCTGTGCCTTAATTTCATGTGGAAATGTGCTAGTTGTTCATTCATATGTGTGAATTCATCTCCTATGCTTATCTTTCACTAATCCTATGCTAAGTTACCTTCAAGTTATTAATTATGCTTATTTATCATGTTTGAACTTGAGTTGGACAATAAATGTGCATTGGTTTGCCTTAATTGATCTTATCCAATGATTGTTGATGATTAAGATGCATTAAAAGTGGTTTGTTGTTGGTAAATGTTGTTGTAATTGAATTGGTATCAAAGAAGTTTGGCTTTTGGTTGTTGTTGAAGCTGATTTTCGAGCTTGATGTCCCAGCCGGCTGACCGGCCGCCGGTCACCCCAACCGGCTGGGAATCTCCTGATGTGAATTGAACAATTTTGGGTGATTTTGATGTTGTGTGAGTCCCAGTCAGTCGACCGGCCGCCGGTCCCCCCAACCGGCTGGGCACACCTGTAAGTTGGTTGATATTTTTAATATGATGCGTGTCTCAACCGGCCACCCGGCAGCCGGTCTCACCGGCTGAGACTTCCCCTCTTCCCCTTTTCCACATCTTTATCATTTTGGCATGTGACTCCAGCCGGGTAGCCGGCAGCCGGTCTGATGAAGAGTGATTTATCGTCAATTCACACATCAAAGAAAAACTCAATATAAGTAGTATATAGGGGTCGAATCCACGAGGATGGAGGGGTCAACTACAGGTTTGATCACGTCCTATTTTAGCCTAACAAGAGTTGAATGAGATGATTAACTACGAATTACTAGATGCAACAAATCGCTAAAATGATAAGGTTAAAAAAGATTTATGAAAAACTAAGGTAAAGGGTTCACCTTAAGGGGATCAATGTGTTAGTCAAGTATTTAACAAGTGGGTAATAAGTTTGCATAGAATTAATTGCTAATGTCTCAACAATTAATAATCTTCAACAAAGCTATCGCATTTGTCTCAAATTACTCATATAAACACAAGTCTAATCATCTCTACCGCCGTCGCTTAAGAGATAATCAAACAATACTCGATAAAGTGTGTAACTTTCGTTTACACAATTCATCGAACACCTAGTGTGCATATGGGTAATACTCTAATTATCACCATGAGTCTACTAATTACTCAACCAATTCCCCCACATAATCCTCCCTTAGGCTCTCCCTAAATCCTAGAGGGGGACTACTCACTCATGTTAAGGGAAAGCAAGCAACTAAACAATAAGAATAAGGAGATGAACATCATACTTTGGAAATGAAGAATTCTAACAATCAAATGACAAATAATTAACTTGAAATTAAATAAATCACTACAACAAAAAAGGCATTTTACGACGGAATTCAAATCTGTCACAAAATTGAGTTTGCGACGGAATTTTTGGTGTTATGCGACAGATTTTTGCGACGGATTGCATTCCGTCGCAATACATCATTTTGCAACGGATTTTGCAACGGAAATTCCGTCGCAAATAATTTTTTTTAGCGCGGAATTTTTGGCTTGCGCGGGAAAATATATTTGCGACGGATTAATGTATTTGCGACGGAATTTCCGTCGCAAATCCATCCCACATCGGAAAAAAATAGCACATTTCTTATGCTTATATAGAATCCCTTACTTCTTACATTGAATATGTGACTTATGAATTGAAGCGGAAAAACAAGCGGTAAAAAAAATCGCGCGGGATAAATTCACGCGCGAAATGATAAAATTTAAAAAAAAAAAAAAAAACTTTAAAAATAGGGTTTGCGACGGAATTTTGCGATGGAAATTCCGCCGCAAATGGAATTTCCGTCGCAGAATGTACCTTTTGCGACGAAAATTTGCGACGCTGTACTTGTGACGGAAATTCCGTCGCAAATGCCTTTTTGCGACGGAATTAAGCGTATTAGCGACGGAATCGTCCATCGCTATTCAGATTTTTTTTTGTAGTGAATTGCATAAAAAACTAAAAGATGAAGAATTTATACCAACAATACTTGTATTAATGAAATAGGGGGAATGTCTTCACCCAAAATTTTCAATACAAACCCAAACCTATGATAGTTTTACTAAGAGAGACTAGATCTAGTGACTTGAATTGAGATACTAAGCTTAATTAAGGAACGATTAAGAGAGTAATTATTAAGTATTAAAGATTACAAATATTCTAGGGTTTTGTGTTAAGAGTTGATAAAACGCTGCCTACAAAAGTTAGGGAGAGGGTATATATAGGTATCTCAAAATTAAGAAAGAAAATAGAAGAGTAAAGTGGAAATGCGGCCTTTTGTTCCCGGCCGGGTGCCCGGCTGCCGGCCCTCTGACCGTCCTGGAGCACATCTGACTCTTCCTTCTCTTCTTCTCCAAAAATATTCTAAGTATAGGAAAGGGGAGTCCCAGCCGGAAGCCCCGCCAGCCCTATGACCGGCCTGGAACACGCCAAGATCATCAAGCTTCTTCATTCTATTCTGTTGATGCGCAGGCCGGGTGGTGGGCCGGCTGGCTTGGACCACCTGTCCTCTTCCTTCTTTCCCTCTTTTTTCTTTCTATTTGGGGAGTCGTGGTCCGAACCGGGTGGCCGGCCGCCTGTCGTTGGACCGGCTTGCACTACCTAAGAGCTCTATCTTCATTTCTTCTTCTTATTTCCAAATCCCGACTCATGCAAGGCCTTTATGCTCCGATTTCTTCATTTTCGCCTTAATTCCTGCAAAATGAGATCGACATTCATAGCACGGGAAATCGAGAAGCAAAATTCAATTAAAGACACGCATATCCGTGTAAACGGACCAAAATGGGGACGAAAGTGAGAGGGAAAATGTAACTAATTAAGTGCTTATCACGGTCACACCCACCGGCTGGGGATCCCCTGTAAATTATTGTTGTTGTTAGGTGTTGCTGAGGTACCAGTCGGGTACCCGGCAGCCGGTCCACCTGACCGGCTGGCACCCCTTGTGACTTTTTCTCATTTCTTTTCCATATACCTTCACATGTAATAGTTTGTATGATTTTTTTATCTTATAAACTTACGTAATAACATTAAATATTCATGTTTAGAATATATGATATCTCAGATGCTTATATCACATGTTTTGTAACGATTTTTGATATGTCCCCTCTTGAGTCGGTTCCACCTTATGTATTTGATTTGATCACTACTCGTTGAGTGCTTTGAACTCTCATTTCCCGGCTACACCTTATCCTCGTTAGACTGGAATGTCGGAGCGATGAGGGTGTATCCTTGATGCTTGTATGCATGTTCTAGTGGGGATATGACGACGTTGTTAGGAGGTGAACGCAATGCGTTGATCGACCCGCCCGTCAAATGTTGTATCCTTGCGAGGTGGTGTCATTGCATGTAGCGCACTAACTTGACTTTTGACTACAGATCTCTTTCCGCCTTTTTTGTGTGGTTTAGCCAAATTTGGGGTACTCAACGTCCTTTGTGTGATCGAGTCTTGGATGTGGCACGTCATACCACATGTCGAATCGGTAAAAGCCTTATCCCGAGAGTCTGGCCAGGTTTACACTAGGACCGTATTCTTATCGTCGTCCTACCGAGATGATTATAGTCTTGTGTGTGCGAAACGCCTTATCGTACACGGTTCAGGGGGAACGCCTTACCCCGTGGACATTTTTGTCTAGGTCATGAGTATACGAAACGCCTTATCGTATGCGGTTCAGGGAAACGCCTTATCCCGTGGACTTCCATTTACTTGTCTTACTTTTGTACATGATGCTAGTGCGTGTCATTTACCGTGAGAGTTATGTTGCTATAACCGTATGTTTGGATGGTTGTTTATAAGTTTGAATCATATGTGAACCTTGAGTTGGATTCTTGCATGAAATAGATGATTGAATTGGTTTGTATGTCGAGTCTCTACCTTATTATCAAGTATATGCCACTAACAGTGAGATGCAAGCCCTAGTGTGTATATAGTTGCCTAAGGGTGTCCTTCCCGAGTCGATTCATAGCATGATGCTTATTGTTTGGCACTTCACATACTTATATCATATTATCTTGAAATGTACGTTTATACTTCACATGATTCACTTGTATATGCGTTTTTACACGTTTAATTGTCGTTTATGTATGTTTACCTGTGATATGGCTGGGAGAACCCGGAGTTACTCCCCACTTACTGTGGCGTTCATGTTTCATGAATGTACAGGTACAGGACGGTGCTACATGGGGTTGAGACTAATGTAAGCTAGCGAGCGTCGTTTCACGATGATTACCTATTACCGCTTAGACTCTTCAACTATTAGATTTATTTGTATTTTTGGGACCGTTGTCTCCCTTGTAGTGATATGTCGACCTATTCGACACTACTACTTTATTTTTTTATGTTGGATTTCGCCTTTTGATAATCTTTGCGAAACACGCCTTAAAAAGTTTTAAAAATTCTCTAATTTCCGCTGCATGTTACTTGTTTATCTTTATGCTTTCGCGAGGGTTGTCACAATTTTAGCATATTTGAAAAAAACCCATGAAACCATCATTCAAGCACAATTATCAACCCACCCACTTCCCCCCTTCTTAGATGAAAGCACATGTAAAGTAGGAATAAAAATTGGAGTAAGAAGGCAATGTGGTACTATTCGTAGAAAAAAGTTAATAACTTGGTACTGATTACGAATTATTGATTATGTTGGTACTTTTTATAAAATAGGGTCCTTATATAGGCACAAGGCACTGTCTATCAAGTTACTCATTTTTCAATAAGTCTCTCTTAAGACGGATATACACGTCCTAAGATTGAAACGGGTCAAATACTTGCCACTTGCATAGATAAAGATAAGCTGTTTGCTAATATCTTGACACTTTATATTTGTCTTATTTATGAAAGTGGTAGCTATTTGACTCGTCTAACACTTAAACCGATAGTGTCCGTCTTAAATATGAATTTGTGCAATTTTTAGGGCGCCAATACTCGTTATCATTAATTACTTCATTACTCGTTATCGATTTTGTGGGTTGTAGAGCGGGAGTGTACGCCACAAGTGTCATATGCCGCAAGTCGTTGGGTGGCTGCGGGTATCACATGACACCGGTCGGGTATGTCCTTGTCTCGCTTATATTTGCCTTATCCATCATCGTTCCACCTATTTATACAAGCACTAGTTAGTGATGCGCACCCTAACGGGTGCGGTATCCTGTCTTGTGTTTTGGCCGCGTACCTCCGTTTATCATATTACATTCGCCACTGGTGCGGTAAATTGCATAAAGAAATATGTAAGTCTTCGTCTTTACATAAATTCATTAACATACATATCATTTAGTCACACGCCTTAAGTACCTCAAACACAGGTTCTTGGTAGTCTTTTCACTTGTCGAGGTTGGTTTTTGAGAAATTGTTCCCTAACGTCAACCTAACTACGCACCGTAGTTCTAATTTAGGTTGTCTACGTAGATTATATTGAGAGTCCATAGACCTTAATTAGACTCCTCTAATTAGTTACTAAATTACTTGTTAATTTAGTATTTAATGATTTATGTAACATGCATGCAAATATAAAGACATTTATATAAAAGAAGAAATTTCCTCACATTGATATGAAAATTAAATGGGCACAACAAGAACTCCTTCTTGTTGTTCTTGAGCTATTAATATGGATGAACAAGAATAATCTCCAAACTAGAAGACCTCCTTCAAGTTGCACCAAGATGACACCAAATAATCTACCCTTATTATTAACTAGATAATAAGATAGATATTATACTACTAATATTAGAATATATTACTACACTAGTAATACTTAGTAAATATTAGTATTTTGAGAGTTTTTAGAGAGAAGATGAGTTTTGAGAGATGAAGGAAAAATAAGCAAGAATGAAGAAGTAATAAATTGAACAACAATTGTTCTATTTAAGCACAAGAGGGCCGACCCCTATGCTCACCAAGTGAGTGATTTTTTCTTCTTATTTTATTGCCATGAAAAGTGGTAGTGTGTTGTAGTGTAAGTGATGATTATGGTGCACTTGTAATGTCACTTTTGTTGGAGTAGGTGTCCTCCACAATAGTGCGGCACATAATAAATCTTATTAAGGAATATAATTGGGATATTTATTGACTATATATATGATTAGTCAGTTGATTAACGTAAATCAATAACGGTTGGCTGACTAGAGGTTGACGTTATTGTCGTTTGACGGCGGTGATCAACTGATCCCTTTCGGTGACACCTAAAGCATGAAATCCAAATACTAACTAATTATTTGTATACGATACAGTTAA